>JAJKFI010039521.1:0-31161 GCA_029204185.1 Lerista edwardsae | reverse complement strand
TGTGTGTGTGTGTGTGTGTGTGTGTGTGTGTGTGTGTGTGTGTGTGTACACGTGTGTGTGTGTACACAACCCCCACCCTCATTGGGGTTTTCCACATTAAAACAAAAGTTTGAGCTTTCCATGAATAGTTGCTATTTGAACCCTAAGGGCAGATGTCTTCCTGGGGATTTAGAAGCACTGGAACTTCTAACACAGTTTTGCCCTATTGCAAGAGCATATGCAGAGTGCAGGCTCTCTCTATCAAGCTTCATAATCCTGACAAACCCAACTGGTAGAAATAAACAATTGCTTGTTTTTTATTCCAGTCTTCAACATACCAACATACATCCTCTGTGCCTTTGGGGAGAAGCAGCACCCCCAAAACCAAAATTCAAAAACCGCATATGGAAAAAGTGAACTTGCTACAATTTGACTCAGATATTGCTGGGCTTCTGGATCTCACCACTAAGCCACCATACAGTAGTTTGATGGATAGGTGCAAAGTGAGCAAAAACAGAGTTTAATTGGGACAGGAAATTGCTGCCACCATCCAAGGCATAAAGAGTCTGCCTTGGTGAAAGCTCCTTGCCACAAGAATGAAAAGCCCCCAAATATATGGATGTGCTCTTAAAAGCAAGATAATAGCAAAGGCTGGCTATCTGGGAGTTGGGCCAACCAATTCCCTTCCAAGTAAACTAAAATGAGGCAGGTTAAAGTAATTGTAAAAGAATAAAAACAAGACAACAAGAGGTAAAGTTTTAAAAGGTGGGGAAAGAAGGTACTTGAGGAATTGCAGAAAAGCAAAGGAAGACTTATTTATAATATTTTTACCACTTCTCCCGCAATGCCATGGGAACAGAAGATGTCCAACACAAAATATACGTAACAGAACAATAAGGTTTGGTGGATGGGTTGTGCAACAGATGCTAAAAAGCAAGCCAAAAATGAAACAAACCACTAATGCTATTTCTCTGAGTTTTTTCCCTACCCTAATCTATGTTCATGGTCTTTGCACCCACACCTAGTCAGACAGGCAGGTGAGCACCAGTGAATCATCAGATGACCCTGATGTTGGACCAGGACAAATGCACAAAAGCATGTTTTTTTATAACCTTTGGGTATTAACTTAGCTTTACCTGTAAGACTGGACAACATCAGTTGGAATCTGATATGTCTGACCCCAGACATAGGGGTCACATGAGTAGTTGATTTTCCTACTATGGAAGAGCAAGTGGTCTTCCCATACCAATGAGCCAGTTCAAAGTCAGGTCCTTTTGTTTACCAGGCAATTGTGGTGGTGTTTGAATACCTTCATTCACAATAGGGCAAAAATGGCTACTGTCTTTGAATGACTCAGCAGCCCCTTCAAGATGCTGAAGCATCGCATAAACTTCTGAGAAGATAGAAAAATCCAAAACAAGTAAAAAAAAACATAGGGAAAAATCAGGCATTTTTAACCACACTAGACTTCATGTGAGAGTTTCTTGAGAAAGCATATTGGTTTGCTTTGTAATAAGGATGATACACAGTTCGAAGTAGTAAAGCTTGGGAAAGCCCTATGAACCAAAGTACCTGGCTCAAGACCAATCAACTGGAGAACAAATACCCCTTCCAATTTCTACAAAAGGACATTGTTTGGAAATGCTGCCATGGTCCTGAAAAGCTACTTAACTGTATTTCATGCTTTACACACAAAAAATCTTTCATATGAGAAAGGCACTCACCCCATAGGTGACTGGAAGACATCCCAGTGGGTGTTGGAGGCAAGGGTCTGGATCTAGATTTTGATGTGGCAGCCACAAGCCTCACAGGACCCAAGTACTCTACATAAGTGCCTGGGAAGTCTCCCCATTCCTTAGTACGCTCATTGAAGCCATTTAGCCAGCCCTGGGGATTCCTCTCATCCCCCTCCTTGGAATCAACACATTGAAGTCCTGTTTTGCTGACCGTGAGCACATCTCCAGGGCAGAGAGCCAGATCTTCCTCCTGGTCCTTCTTATACTCATAGATAGCCCGGTACTGCAATCCATCCACTGAGGTCATGGCAAGAGACTGGGAGACTCCAGAGTTATACCAAAAACATGACAACTCTATGCATCCTCACAGGCACTGGGAGACCAGAGCAGGCAATAAAGAACTGCAGCAGTTCCAAAAAACAAAACAAAACAAAACCCTTTCACCACTAGGTTGTCATAGCTTTGAAGACAATTTCTCCTTTTGCAAGGGAAAAAATGTCAGAAGCAACCCCGAGGGGCCAACAGCCTGCAAAACTCAGGCCATCAATCTGTGGTCATCTTGTCAGCTGGACGTACAGTCATTGCTAGTTGAGCTACTCAGCGATGCAGAGAAGGGAGACAGCAAGCTAAGTTAGTCTCCTCCTCTCTCTGTTAGGCAGCAGCAGATTTCAATTCTCAATTGGCAGCTGATCCCTCGGCAATTCCTTTAGCTGTAAAAGTAAGACAGCGTGTTAATGTTTTCATGATCAGGCTTGCCAACTTTCCAACCAGAGCTCTGTCACTATGCCTTTATGAACGGCAGCTTTATATGCAGACATCAGTAAGCAATAATGTTCATTCTGTGAAATGCTTCACCCACCAATATCATGATGCTGCTAGAGGCACAAGAGCAGAGCAAGGCAGCTTTTCTGTCCAGTTGGCAACCCTCTAAAGTTGTAAGGCCTTCCACCTTTCCCAGCCCTGCAGACCACAATGGGCTTACAGGAAGAAGGCACACAACCCACACCATGTCTACTCAGAAGTAAATGGAATTGCAGCCAAAATTACCCAAAAGCAAGTCAGCATTGCAGAGGAGAGAAGGAGCAGAAGAAGTAGAAATCTTTCAAAATGTATCTCGGAAGCCAATGCTTAACAAGCCTTTCAGCACTCCAATCTGCATTTCCACAGGTTTATTTGGCTGCATCCCAAAGGGAGACCTGACTGAATAGGGTAAAATAGTTTGGTTTTTGTTTTATCCTAGTACATTTTAAAGCACTGCTTTGAAACAGAGGCATAGGTACAAAGCAATTAATAAATACACAATTAGTCAAGCTGAAAGTCAAGCAAATGAGACTACAGACAGCATGCAAAAATCCAAGCAAGGAAATCACATTTGGGATAAGCCCAGAGAATCATTCATCAGAGGTAATTAAGCCTCTCTCTCACGCCCTATTCTGACACAAAATCTCACAGCTACAGCTCTGAAGCAGTAGAAAACAGCAAGCTGTATGGAAAAGAAAATACTAAGTGTACACATCTATTCTCCCAACTCTACATTGATAAATCTTTCTTAAACCCTTCAGTCACCAGAATATTCTGATGAATGTCACCTGCCACAACTTGGCCACTCTGCTGGAACCTGGAAAGAAGAGAGGGAGGGGACAAAATGCATGCACTTTTTCCTACCACTTACTGTACTGGGTGTCCCAGCCCTGTCTCCTGTTTGCAGTCTCTGCAAAGACAGCTGTGTGAGAGATGGGGAAGAAGGGTAATGTGGAAAGTTGATGGTGACGTGCCTCTCCCCAGCTCCCCCTTCCTAAGCATAGCAGTTCCAAAGCAGTTGAATGAGATGGGCATTGTGCATCCTCTCCCCTTCTTTCCTGAAACCACTTTACACTCCTGCACTGCTGTACAGGATTTATTTGGTGATGTCAGCAGACACACCTCCTGATTGCCTGAAATATATAGGTCTAAATCAGCTCTGCAATGGGAAAGGGCAAAGTGAGGCTAAAAAGAGGGGAGGGAACCACATTATGGAGACAAAGAAGGTTTGGAGCAGTCTAGAGCGCAGCATGGAGTTAAAAAACAAACAAAAGGAAGAGAGAGTGAAAAATTCATCAGATAGACATTTTAACTAACACAAGTTTTAGGGTTGGATTAGTACAGGGGATGCTAATCGGAAATGGGTAATGGAATTGTCTGTATCCTGTTGAAAAGTGCTTTGCTGAGCACTGTGAAAGGTGCATTCTACACAAGTCCAGGTAAGGGGCAGGGAACACCAGGCATTCTTGGTGATTCCTATAAGACTTCTTATAGTCCAATTCTGTACAGGAATAGGGAGTAACAGCAGCTACGTATGTTATGAGAAACATGGTGGAACCCTGAGCCAAACACTTCTACTCAAGTGGTTAAAGACTAACGTACGCATGCTTATATAGGTTTCTCACACTGCTGCAGGAAACTCTGCTAGGCATGCAGCAATTGTATGCCTGTAAACTGTAGCTCCATGGTGTTTACTGTTAAGTAACTGTACACAAATTTATTACCTGACGCGCCCAATCCTATCCAACTTTCCAGTGCTGTTGCAGCCTTGCTAACAGGGCATATGCAGCATTCTGAGGGAGGGCAGTCACACATTACCTCAGAACTACGTTTGCACTGCAAAATTGGATAGGATTGGTCTCCAAGTCAAATTTCCAAGGGTCAATTTCGCCACTTCCCTTAGGAATTGTTTGTTAGAGCATGAAAAGATGGTAATACAATTACTGGACTACATTGTTCTGCTCTTGGAGAAAAAGGGAACCACAACTAGTACAGGAGTTCCATTTTTCCTAATTTCCTTTTCTCTGTCCAATATTGTTGTGGGCATTAACAGCCCTATCCTATGGAAGTCTACACAAAAGTGAGTCAGTGGGGATTACTCCCAGGTGAGTGTGGACAGGATTACAGCTTTATAGTGATATAGAATTAAAGACAGAAGTCCGAGCAAGTCCTAGGCACAGAGAAGAGATTCCCAGCCCTTTTGCGTCAGTGTTGGCTTCAGCCAAGCAGGAAACCAAGAACATCTGCCCCCACCCTTGCTTCCCCACACAGCACATTCCCTCCTAATACCATTTCTGCCAAGCCTAGGTGCTGCCCCAAGCACAATTACAGTTTGCATTTTGCAGTAGAATGTTGCCATGTAAACCATACACAAATTAGGACTTCAAGTGCACTGGTTTATTAACAAAACTGAATTTAAAACACACTCCTTCAGGCTGCAGCTATAATTATTTCGCTATTCTATTCCTCTTTATCTGAAGAACTGGTACTATGCAGAATTAACAAATGCAAATATTCAAATCTTTCACTTGTTGTGCTGCACACAAAACTCTGCCATTGATGTTGCCAAAACTTTTGTGATTTCAAAATAACCCTAATTTCAGTGAACAGGGGTTATTTGCTTTGGGCAGAAAACTTTAGTAAATCACATGTAAGTCTTTTCTGCAAGTACAGTACTTCTGTATTGTACAGAGGATTCGGATTACTCGTTTTTAAAAATGTGTAAAAAATTATTATTGATCCAAGGAAGCAATTTGTTTCAGATATATCAAACAAAAAGCACCATGCTAATATAAAAATAAAGCCTAATGAGACAGAGCATGCCATCATCACATATTGCCATATGCCAGTGGTTCCCAAACGTACCTTGGTCATGTCGTCCCCACAGCCTCTTCTTCCTGGCCGAGCCAAGTGCCACCATCTTAGATCTTGTGAGATTTTATAGGTGTCAGAAGGGTAACCTGAACAGCAATAATGCAGTGCTGTAACATGATGTTCTGGGCCAGTGAGGCACAGAACATCATAAAGTCCTGTGACCCAGAAGTGACGTAACACTTCTGGGTCACTAGGCCTCTGAATGGGACCAGACCTTAGATCTAGTCATGTCCATCTTCAGAGCCATCTCTCCTTGCTTCGGAACTCCCCTTCCAGAGGTGTGTAAAGAGCACTTCCGGTTTTCACCCTAAACTGGAAGTGCTTTTTAAACATCTTTGGGGAAGGATTCTGAAGCCTGCAGAAGCTTCCAGAGAACATCTCCCATTGCATCTGGGAGTTCAGATGAGACTCAGCCTCACCTGCCTCTAATGACCTCATGCCCCTGTAAAATAGGGTGCTCACTGCTCAAAGGCACAGAAAGGCAAGGATGGCTTTGATCCCAGCCATGGGACTTGCCTATGCTAGCAAGGCATTCATCTTTTGCATGACTGGCCATGAACACCCATAGCTGGGGTAAAAGGAGAGAGGGAAGCAGATCTAGAACCCACAACAGCCACTCCACAAAGATGTCTGCTAACTAGGCAATCACAGCACAAGACAGAGAAGAGCAGCCTGTCATTTTTATACCTTGCTTGCATCATTTCAAACAGTCACACCTTACTGGAAGGCTGTAGTACATTAACCTTTCAGTGGGAGGACTGCATGTGCTGGCATGTGACAGAGGACATCTACTGCAGCAGCCCACCCAACTAGCCCCCCCCCCATGTTCTTTGTTGCTTCACTGGCAACTGCCAGCGTGGGTATCAGCAGGCTGCCTCTTCCGTCCCCTTGTAACTACCCACCATATACCATGGCAGCAGCAAACAGCTCATGAACACTGAAGCATGTTCCCACCCACTCCAAGCCTAAAGAGGGAGTGAGGATGCTGCAAACCCAAGGAACAGAAAGGTTCCCCTCTCAATCCTAAAATTAAATACTGTACATGCTGGAAGAACAGATAAAAGTGCAGCTGAGGAGGTGCAGAGTGCATTTCATGAACCTTGAGTAACTGCAAAGCCCACAAATATCAAGATGTGAGAGAGGGAGAGCTTTGAAATCAGAGAGAATGTTTCAAAACAAATGTCAGCATCAGTGTATCGTTTTAAGCATAGTAGAAGAACATGAGCAAGACATACGCCACTGAACTGGCATAGAGGAGTAGAGTGAATGGAGTAGAGGGAAACCTCTATCCCTTGTCTAGTCTAATAGAACTCAAAGTCACCCAAATGAAGTTAATTGACTGATTTCAAATGTTGGTAATAGGTACATAACACGACAAAGGACGTCTTTGCACAACACAGAATTCACTTATTGAATTCATGACCAGAAGATTACAGAATGATCTGAAGAAGCTGCAGTTTGAGGAAAGCAGCTGGAAAAGGGCATGCATAGGTGTGGGTGAGAAACTACCTTAAACGTAGGGCTACCGAAGTGGGACAGAATGCCCTAGACCTTTAACCATTGTATAGATGAGGGAATTTTGGCTGGGGCAGCTTTTGACACCCTTCCATAATGAGCTGCGCCTGCAAGGAGGAGGGACCGCGTTACACAGGAGCTCAGGCTCCTGCAACACTTAGCCTTTTCCTTTTCCCCCTACAGGAACGCCATTGGCTAAAAGGATTGTGTGTATTTGCGGGAAGAAAACAAGCAATCAGCGGGGAAGTTTTGCAATCCAAAGAACAACGCGCGCAGTCCTTCCCACTGGCGGCGAGGCTCTGCCGAGGGCTTCAGGGAGGCTCTATAAACGTTGCAAAAAAAAAAGAAAAGAGGCATGTCGCCAGCCAATATCCCGGCTTCACTCGAGCGTTGACAAAATAATTCCCTGACTTCACGTCGCCCACCCTCGTGCCACACCCGGAAAAGTGTGAATAAACAAAACAACCTCCTATGCCCTGCCAATCATCAGCCACTTTCCAGTGGATCCACTCCGGAGCTTGACTCTTTCCATTGCACGGAGAACGGGCTTGCCTTGCGGCTTTGCTCTTTCTCACGCGAGGGACGGACTTGGCGGGAAGGGCAGCGGCGCTTGTCCGATTCCTGAGAGGCCAGCGAGGGAAGGAGAAAGGCGGGGACTGCTCACCCCCGGGCATCACACCACGTAGCCTACCAGCTGCAGTTATGCAGGCACCGGCGAACGTCCTCTAGAGCGTCCAAAAGACTGAGGAAAAACGCTGACGGCTGCACTGCGCCACACGTATGCAAAATAATGGGCTGCCTGCTTGGTCCTGTCAGAAACAGTCACTTAATTTCGATTGTGGCGATGCAAGATAAAGGTTTTTATTTAATACCGTTTGCACAGGGCAGACAAACTCCCAGCAAGCAGGAAGACACACCTTTTAACTACAGAGTTCAGTAATCTATACCCTCTAAAAGGTTTCCCCCCCCCGACTTTATGCTCATTTAAAGATACACCCACTCACTTCACACAAAACTCCAAACCTGTAACTCCGTTTCTTTACATACTCTTTCATGCAATGTACGATCATGCAAATAAATTGTAATGAGCTTTGGGGGCGCGTTACACATGCTCAGTTTGCACTTGTCAAGGCTATGCCCTGCTGGCTGCAAGATGTTGCCTCGTTATCTTGCTATGAAGAGTAAGTTTCGCTTACGCCTGCCAAGCATTGGGTTTATCAGCGTTGGTTTTGAGTTCTTTACAAGCTTCTATTGTTAAATGTTTTACAAGTTACTATATTATATTATATTAGTTATGTATTATAGTTGCATTCTATTAGCAGAGCTGTCAATAATGACTCTAAGCAAAAAGTATTCATTTAATTTAAACATTTAGCCAATTCGGTATCTTAAGCTTTGCTTGTCGCACCTTTGACCGCAGCAGCAGCCTTGGCCTGCCTGTTCATTTGATGGCTTTAAATTGAAGCTTGATATTTAACATTAGTGTTCTTACACTTATTACGTTAATAATAACAAACCATTTTCTGACAGTCCCCTGCAATGCGCAAGATGGTGCTAGCGACTGACATTTTTGTGTGCGTCTTTAATAATAATTGTATAAAAAAGCGTGCATGCCCATCCCTCTGGAGTGAAAGCTGAAATCCAAAAAGTATTGAAGCTGCCAAATCCTGTCACAATAAATGTGAATTAGTGTATAGGCCAATTTTTGAGAATGCTATCCTTGCTCTGCGTTAGACATTTGTCATGGCCATTGCCACAATATTAAAGTTGTCTGTGTTAATTGGCCCTTAGTGTTGTACCTACTTGGCTGAATGACCCAGAGCCTGATTCTAACCGGGCTTTACAAAAGTGGAACAGCAGCAGGGCCAGTAGCCTGCTGCTGCAGCTGGCTGCATGCAGGACCACAGGTAAGCCAGTTCAGGGAATGGGTGGTGGGAGGAACAGAGCAGGGAGGAGCTGGGGTGTGTCTGGATGTGTGGGAGATTGATGGGAGATAGAACGGGTGGATCCTGGTGGCATCAGCATGATCCTCTCTCCCCCAGGCTGGCTCTAGGAGTGGTGTGGCCCAATGCAGGACATTCTCATGGGGCCCGTCACCCTCCCTGAAGGGCCCCCGTGGACCAAGAAATGCACTTGTGGTGCTGCATGTGGAAGTACCTGGTGGTTACATGACTGCCAACTGCTTCCAGAAGGCCCCTTTTGGGCTGTTCAGAGGCAGGGGCTGGTGGGAGGGCCCAAGGTAAAGCTGTTCTGCTCGCCCCACTGACCTTCAGCCCATAGAGTTCCTATCTTCTGCAGCAGGCAATCTGTTCACTGCACTGATGGGGGGGCCCCCAAAGTGCGGGGCACAATGTGACAACATTGGTCACATTGGCTTAAGGCTGGCTCTGCTCTCCCTGTTCCTTACCCCTTCCCTATTCCTTACTTGTCTCAGTTCTGCACCATCAGAATGGCAGGCACGGATCAAAGAAGACCCATTGGGGCAGCAAATGTTCCCTGACCTCATGGAGGCCTCTGGGACTGCCTTTGCTGCATGGGACAGTTTGTGTCCCACCAGCAAAGTGGGGAGGTTTACTTAGGATTGGGCTGTGAATGTTCCATTCAGAGTTTTTTTCTCAAGGACTGAGCCTTGCAAAAAATTGTTTCCTGGAAGAAGCACTTCCATTGCTGCTAATACCTGCTTTGGGACGGCAAATCTTGATACATGTGGTTGCTAGGATACTCTGAATGTTCCTAAGTAGGTATACTATCAGACCAAAGCTTTGCACATTTTCATTCCATTGTGTTATACTCTGGTTTGATGGAGGGGGTAGTAAATATGTTGCAGCTATTAGCATCTCTGTGCTTTTGCAGGAGGGGGGTGGCTTATCGCACCATTGCAAATGCCCCCCACCAAAGCAGCGTTTTGGCAATTTTGGTTACGTGAGACATTTGATTGGTGGTCCCTTTGCTGCTGCTCCCCCTCCCCTGCTGTGTGACCCCAACCAAGGGTCAGGGAGGGGTGATGACGAAGCATAGTCAGATGTAAACATAGGTACATTTAGATTAAGACAAGATTATAATAGGTTTGGCACATTCAAACACAAAAGCAGAAAGGAGACATTTAGACCAGACAGATTTAGCCACAAGTGCTTACAACAGTTATCAATGTGGTAAGTACTTACACAGGTAGATGCAAACTTTAAGAGTCAGAATCTTTCCCCTCCCCACCTTGATCCAATCATCTTGATAAAATGCTACTCTGGAGTGCCTGGAAGGGAGTTTGCATTTGAATAGTACGATAGTGGTGATAAGATTGACAATGGATACTCTAATGCTTTAGTCCTGTCTGTTGCTGTTTTTAAACTTTGGTGGGAAACTTTTTGGCTCAGTCCAAAGAAGACTTTTCCAGGTTATTTTTAGCTCCTGGGCAGATTAGGCTAGATTTAGGCTGAAATGGTTCTCACAATGCTCTTTTTGTCAGATATCAGATTTGCATTACAAGACCCTGAGGGAGGGAGACATTTGAATGTCCCTTGGCACCAATTCATAATGGTCTGCATTATCTTGTGCTATCTCCTGAGGATCACCTCTGTGACCTTTTTGCAGGGTAGCAGCTTAGAACTTCCAGGAAGAAAACTAAAATGGAGTCAGACCGGTACGCGTTTAAGGGAAGGAGAGGGTGTTCTTAGCACTGTCCTCCCCTCGATGGGGTTCATATTTGTTCCCATCACATCCTGGTCTTACCCCTTCACCTTTACAGGTCCTGCATTTTGTGCATCTGGTTAGACCTTCATCTGACCATTATGAGCATAGCAATCACCAGTGTTACCTGTAGGCCAAAATAACAATGGGGTACAGAGCCACGTTAAGGAGGCTCTTAACAGTTGGACTTTAGCCAAGAAGTTTTCCCACCAAGAGTTGCTGCTTATACTGTTGCCAGAACCTCTATTGTTTGCTGGAGAGTTGAAAGTGGTTAGCGGGGAGCTCGTGGTGTCTTGGCTGGGCTAGGTGCTCACAGCCAGGTGAAAGGAGCTTGGTGGTTATAGCATGGCTGGGCTGAGTGCCTGCAGCCAGGAGAGAAGCTTGGTGGTTTCTGAGAGAATCACCGGGGGTGTGTGTGTCCTCCTACATCAGCAGGAAAGACATAACGTGATGGAGAATCTGGGGGGGGGGGAGAGAGAGAATTTGAATTTGAACTTGAACTTGAACAGGCAGAGACTAGAATGGAGGCCAAGAGGAATGTTGCTTGCAAGATCCTCCGACCTACTATCCAATGCTCAGACCTGTAGAATTGTAAATTAAGCAAATCTTAGAAAGGCACCATAAGCCACTGTTGTCAACTTCTTAAAAGGAAGTCTGAACCCAGGTTATACTGCAGCTCCTGGAATTTCTCACTGCTTGGAGGCGTGGAGCATGAGCACGTAACAATGGTATGCCAGCACAGCTGCATCTGCTGTGGGGAGCTCTCTCACTTCATTCCCAGCCAGCCATTGTTTCAAAATGCAATTGTTGTTAATCTCTTTGGCTAGGCCTGCTTTAATGTTCCTCTTCCTCTGAATTGTTCTAATTAACATTTGTGCTGGTTTCATTTTCCTTTCGTTGAATTCTCATCACAGAAATGCCGACATTTACGACAAGAAGGAACACACTAGGCCTATTCAGCTTGAGTCTATGTTTTCAAAACAGCGTCTCTGTTTCTGTCTAGAGTCTCTTTTGATGAAGCAATTGTTCTTTTTTTCTCCCCCTTTGCTTTCTTTTTCCTTTCAGAGACGTACTGGCAAAGAAAGAGAGCTGCACATTTTTCTCAAGAAAGAAAGAAAAAAAGGGTTGATTATACATGAAAGAACAAAATTATAGACAGTATCTGTCCAGATCTGGTTTAGAAAAAAACAGCATGAGGGAAATTTCTATGATTTAGCATTTTTAGTAACTGTGAAATCCTTTCCTGGATCCTATACATTTCTTGGATGGGCGGGGGGGGGGGTCCCCAACATAGAATTGGTGGGTTTATTGTTTCTTGACGCATTTAGATTGATGGCAAGTATAGACATGCTTCCAAGCAGTTGTGGATCTACCATTATGTCTGGGGAGGACAAAGGCCCTGGTGCGGTGCTCCTGAAGGAGGGCGGCGATGAGGTGCCACACCTTGCCGAGTGCTTTCAGCCCTCCCGCCTGCCCCTGCTATCGTATGGCTCCAAAATGGATCCTGGCATGGCCTGGGGGCTGGAGTGGAGCGGTGCACGGGGGGGGGGGAAACAGCAGAGAGGGTGGACCACCTCCTCTTCTGTCCCTGGGCAGCCCATTGGCTGCCCACAACTGCTCCCAAGGTCAGCCCATTCATGAAAGAGGCGGCCAGCAAAATCCCACCTCTGCCGCCCTGATAGGTCTACTCAGATCTGTGCCAGCTACTTATTTGGTGCAAGTCTAAGTGGGCCTGGGTAAGTGGATAAAGGCTGGGAAAGGGGGTTAGGCTATTGCTGGTGCTGCTGCCTTGATAATTGTCCCTTCCTTCCCTCAACATGCCCCATTCCTCCCCTCTCCCTTCCTCCCACTCTGCCTACTGGTGCTCAGCACTGGTGCTCCTGTGACTGCCATGCACCACTTGCCATGGCAGTCCGGCTGCAATCTGTAATGTATCACCTTTTGCAACATCCATAAAGTGCACTGAATTGCCAGAATGTGTGTTCTGGTGACACAGCAGATCAATAGCCAATGAGTTGCCTCAGGCTGCTGAATAGTGGAGATGCCCATCTCTCTCTGCCTATTGGCTTCCACTTCTCCTACTACACCTGGATTAGAAAAGGAAGAGGAGAATGTTGCAGAAGGCAAAGTGTGAAGCTGAGTAGTAGGCTAGAGTCTCAATGGTCTCTAGCCCATCACTTTCCTCTCTTCCACACTTCTTCTGTTGTTGCCAGGTGTGCTGTAAGTGATATGGGCACACAGGAGAAAACTGATTACATATGCAGGGACCGAGTCCATGGCTCATGGCACAACTTGATGGACTAGCATGAAAAGAGGAGGGAGGCAAGGCTATAGGTGCAACAATACTGTATACTATAGTTTTTATTGTGAGGATAAGAATGCAAATACAGTGCATTGTACTTCAGTCAAACTGACTGTCCTGCCGGATAGTTATGAAGCTAAACTGAAATTTACACTTGTTGAATTGGATATGTGAACTTTCCCTAGATTTGGGCTGTTTGATATAGTAATCCCTAAAGAGACTGTCTTCTATGTAATGTTACAGAATCATTCAAACCTGGAAGACTCTGATCTGTCTCTCTATATCCCATGTGATGTCTTTTCATTTCACAGGCCTGCTCATCTCTGGATATCTTGCTCAGCAGATGTTTTCTCAGACTGTGGCCAGCCAGCAAATGCAGTTTCCACATATCCTTCCCAAAATCCAGTGCGGCTTGATGAATGTCAAGGTTCCAGAAACCACATCTGGACTCTTTTGCCTGTCCATTGCTACATTAAAAGGGAAGCTAACATAACAAACCGCAGAGACATTAATGGGGTTATTTCCATCTGACAACTGTTTCCTCTCATGCCTTGAAATAAATGGGATATTGTTTCCTTAGGAAAGGACTGAGTTCTCCTTCATCATACTGGTGATGTGGTGACCCAAAGAAATCATCAGGTCATGAATATGACTGCTGGTGTTGGATGATAAATGAAAAGTGCTGGGATTTTTCTAGCTATTGTTGCCGCAAGTTAGTGCTGACTACTAGAAGTGGAAAAGGGAAGGGAGACAACACCTCTGCTCCCATCCAGCCCCCTTGGATGGAGATATTTCCCCATTTTGGTTGACACAAAAAATAATAAACAAGCATACAATTAGCAACTGAATTCAAATTCTTTTACTTCTCAGTCCTGAATAACAAAAGTAATTATTTGTAGCATGATTTGGATTCTATTAATAGATTCTTAATTTTATGGGAAACAAATGTAGGACTTCCTGTAGTAACATAGGCGCAGGCAAGCTTGATACTCTACTGCAGTGTTCTTCAGCCTTGGGGTCAGGACTCCAATGGGGTCACAAAGCCTCAGTTTTGTGGTTGCAGCAACCTACGGGAATGAAAATGGTTGAAGACCATTGGACGAGAGTACCACCAGGTAAAGGGGGGCAAATGGAGTACTCTTTCAGGTACCAAGAGATTATGTCCTGCTCAGGTGCTTAGCAATTGTGCTTCAGGTTAACATTTTCTATTCTCCCAAATAGGAATATTTGGGGGCATTACAGGGGCAGGTTGTGGGGAGCAATGGTGGCAGGGGAGGGAGGAGAGAGTCTTGGGAGTGGGGTGGATTGATATTGGTTCCCAGCCTCATAGTGTATTTATTTATTTATTTATTTATTTATTTATTGGGGTTGTGGCATGAAAAAGGTTGAAGACCACTGTTCTACTGACATTTGTAGTTAATTTCTAACATGCTGAAGTCAATTCAAATTGATTTTTGAAGTAGTGGTGTGATTGTTTCAACATGTCTTCAAATCATAAGCCAGCCCATTTTTGCTCAGAGCTGGCTCAGATATCAATAAACCATGGCTATGCATGATGTTCCATTGTTAACCCACAATTACATTTCAGATAGTAGTTTATTTTGAAAATTATGGTTAGAACACACCAGGATTTGCTGGTTTGCATGCCATGGCCATACCTATATTGTTACGGAAGTAATGTACGCCTTTCCATATTCCCAAAAGGGAGGGGAAAGTGTGTGTTATTGAGGCTAGGGGATGTCTTTTATTGATGCCCACATCTGAACTGGTGCTTGGACAATTTTTTCTTTTGCTCCATCTACTGAGAGGATGATGAAAGTGAAACAACCACACGCACTGTAGGAAAGTCCATACCACTTAACCGTATTGTGTCAGCAATGAGGAACATATAGTGGTATGTTCATATCTGTTTTCGCAAGATGAAGTTTGTGTGTGGGTGGAAAGAGAGAGACAGCAAGGGGTGTGTGTCGTGTATGGAGATGTGAGGGGGGATGTGAGGGGGACATGAGGAACACAGAGGTGTCATTCGAATGATGCTTCTAGTGTCATATGTATTGTGACCCTAAAAGTGTCAAAGTGGGATTGTGCATGTTGTTTTGTATTGGGAATAGATTGAGAGCATAGCGTAGCATAGCCGGCAGAGAGCAGACCGCCCCAGGTGCCACCCTCAGTAGGGGTAACACCACTAGTGACCAAAACTGTGAAAATGGTTTTTAGGAATAAAAACCATCTTTATATATTATTTGATGTGTAATTTAATGAGGAATGTTATGAAACAAACAGCATTTAAATATCTGTGTTCCATCAAATGTTATATCCAAATAGCCAGAAAAAGAAAACACAACTGACTTATATAACAAAAAGTGGATTTCCTTAACTCAAAACTGACCAATGGGACTGATTGTTCTGAGAGCCAACGAGGCGCTATTATGACACAGTGTGGAACCAATAAGTTGTTATTATGAGTCAGCTCCCTTTTCCATGTATCAGAGCTAATACTAGTTCTATTCAGTCGTGTGAGTATCAAGTAGGCCATTGCTTTTGTTGCTTACTGATATGTTGGGTGATTTGTACTGTTCTATAGTAAAATAAATAAAGTTAATGGGATAACAAAATGAGTTACTACACCAGGTGATAGCAATCCTAGGTAAGCTACTACTGGGAAGTTTGTGTGTTGTTGGTCACTGGTTTAGATAACTTTTAAAGTGGATTCTAAACGTTCATTGTGGACTATAGTCTATCAGTGGTTATTAACCATAATGGCTACATTTAACCTCCAGATGCAGGGGCAGTCTGCCACTGAGTACTATGTGCAGGGGAACAATAGCAGAGGAGAGCACTGATATTCTTCCAACCAGTGTGGGGAAATATTCACTGCATTTATTCTCTGGCCGTTATTATTATTCATTTAATGTCATGACTATTACTGTTTTTCAGCCTCACCTACCTCACAGGTTTGTTGTGAGGAAAAAAGAAGGGAAGGAACCATGCTCACTACCCTGAGCTCCTTGGAGGAAGGGCCAGTGGTGGGATTCAGCCAGTTCTCGCCTATTCTGCAGAACCGGTTGCTAATTTTAGGTTGGGAGAGGGAAGAAAGGCAGCGGCCGCCCTGAAGGACATAGAACCAGTTGTTAATTTATTTGAATCCCACCACTGGGAAGGGCAGTATAGAAGTGTGAAAAAATATAATTAAATTAAATAATGTTGTTGTAGGGGAGGATATCAAAAATCAAATCATGTTGGAGGGAGATAGCAAATGACCCAGCTATTCAATTGACTGACAGGATGCATATAATAAATGGTACATCAATTAATTGCTGCTGTATTTATCCTGGTCAAAGCACAAGACCTAGAGACTGACTTGTAGATACTGACTTTAGTTAAGTATTTAACTAAAAATAGCTATTGTCATGGATGAAGAAAAGTTCATGACCTTATAAGAAAACACAGACCATAGTAATGTTTTCCAGGAAAACAGAAGTTCTTTTAAAGAAAAATGAAACTGATTAACAGTACTGAAGGGAGAACTGGTTAGGCTATCATTTAAAAGGCTGTGAGGTGAGGAAGGGAGAGGGAAAGGGATACAGATTCTTGCTGATGTCGGTCAGCATAACTGGAAACTTACATCATTAGCAGGCATGAGTTGGCTCAGCTGGGTAGGTGAGTAGTAGCTTGATTCCCACATAACTGCTGCTTGATTTAATTCTCCCAAATTCCTCACTGGGTTCCCAAAGAACAAATGTCTGTGACATACCTTGCACCCAAAGAGAAAATGTCTGTGAAAAAAAGAAAAAGAAAGGTGTGTGTATCATGGGGTAAAAAAACCAGATTCCACTTCTGCTTCATAATTGCAGCACTGTGATCCTGTCAGTGCGCTAACTTGTCTTTGGCAGAAAGATTGAAGTCATCTTCAGTGGTTGCATCAGGGATTGGTCAGATCTGGCACTAGCCAAAGGCCCATGCTGTTCAGAGGGACCGCCTGGCCAAGCCCTGAACCCTTCGGGCTGGTGGCAGAGAGAGCACCCAGTGTTCCATCAGGGGGTACCATGTGCCCTGAGTGCCAACATTGGCAACTCTTTTAACTGGTAGCTCTGGCAAAGGCAGAAAACTGCGTGATAGCCACACCTGGTGCAAAATTCGGCTGCCTAGCTTTGAGTGTGTATAAGTAGAGTTTACTGTGCTATGTGCCCAATTAGCAATTCTATCCAGAGCCAGCATTGTGTCCTGAACATTGGATTTGAATCAGATAGAACACTTGGGCTAAGATCCCCTCTCAGATATGAGGCTCCATAACTGGCTAGAAAGTATGCTATTGTGGTCCCAGTGTACTAAAAGGTAAAGGTTTCCCCACGACCGAATGGTCTAGTCGTGACCGACTGTAGGGGGCGGTGCTCATCTCCGTTTCAAAGCCTGTAGAGCCAGCGTTTTTGTCCGAGGACAAGCTTCCGTGGTCATGTGGCCGGCATAAGGAATGCCGTTACCTTCCCACCAAAGTGGTCCCTATTTATCTACTTGCATTTTAGGTGCCTTCAAGCTGCTAGGTTGGCAGGAGCTGGGACAAGCAACGGGTGCTCACTCCGTCACGCAGTCTCGAACTCCCAACCTTGCGGTCGAAAGCCCAGCAACAGCGGATTAACTCACTGCGCCACCACGTCCCAGTGTACTGGCAGTGTGCTAATGTTGATGTAATGTTAGCATAGTGTAGTCAGAATCCTAAGCACTCGCAGCTACAAGCTGAGGAAAAATGATTAAGAACAAGGCAATATTGCTAGACAGATGGATGGGCTTGCACTTGGGCGCATGTGCGCACACACATACTGGCATCTATTGCATCATCACTGAAACACTCAATTTATAGTGTGGTATGCTGAAAATGCTAGCCAGGCATGAAAAGGGCCAGTCAATTCATGATGTTGGGAAAATGCCCTCATGATATCACCCTCTCCCACCACATGTACTAGTATAGTCACAGCCTTCCAAAAATGAGGACATTGTCTCAACATCGTCAGCACCAGGACTCTGCAAAATGACCTATTACAGGTGTTTCTGCAGATGGGTGTTCAAATAATCTCATATCACACTTCATACACATCCTGCAAACAGCAGGTATTTGAGAGGGGCCACACAAGGAAGAAAGGATGGGCAGCCCATTAAAACATTCAGCAAGCTCTCAAACTCACTTACACAGGTATGTAGTTAGAATCCGTAGGCACGGGGTTCAAGTCCTACTGGAAGAACAAGGACTTTTGCCTGGTGTGGGGGGGGGGAGGAGAGAGGAAATGATCCTTTTGCCAGGAAGTGTGGAAAGAACACACCAGGAAGCTAGAAACAAGGGAACTGCACGTTCATAATGGGCAAATTGGTGACTCGCAGTAGCCAGAGATCCTAGAGTCTGTCAATGCATGCCCACTACACTGCTGCTGATGGTCCTTCAGGACTTGACCATGATCTGCTAGCACCAAGAAATGATATTGCCTGTGAGCACGGTGGGGTGACAGATCACTCTAGAAGTGGGGGAAAAGACCAGAAGGCCCAGGAATGGGGTGGTGAGTGGGATGCTTACAGCTAAAGTGAATTGTGCTAATGCCTGCAGCCTTAGTTGTTGTCTCCTCCTTTTTTCAGCACTGGAGTTTCAGGGTTGCTGGGGCCAATGGAGGTTGCTTGCCAGAAAGGGAAAAGGGAGGAAATGATACCAGAAGGAAATCCTTTCTGGGAATCCCCAATCTGGGCAGTTTTGAGATATCAGAGAGTTTCACTGAATGCTGTTTGTGACGTCTTGGTATCTTTCCCATGGTTTCCATTCAAGATCAATTTGCCAATATTTGCAGGTGATGCCCACCCTGATGTGTTTCAGCCTGTTTTTTTTTTAAATAAATAGCATGGCTCTGTGCATACACACTCATGCAAAATAGCCCAAAACTGCAGTGTGGGGGGGTGGGTGTATGGGAGCTTTAGCACTTAAAGCCCACCACAGTTCCATGTCTCCCCTCCCATTACAATATTTAAAGTTCTAAAAAAGCTTCTACTGGCTTAATAGAAGCTTTTTAGTTTTGATTAATTTTACTATGCATATTAAAAACACTAAATATAATGTATTTACTACATACACACTCACAGTGCTATTTATTAAAGAAAACAAGGCTAAGGGCCAAATGCTTACAATTATTCTAAGATGTACTGTAAAAGGCACTGTTTGCTTGGCCCTGAGGCTGATTGACAGGGAAAGTGCTGGGTTCGAGCCCTTCCTAAAATAATGTGCTATGCTGATTTCAACTGTGTTGTGGTTATTCATTGATAAAGAAATTGCACTTTCTCTGTTGTTACACCACATGCTCAGAATTGTCTTCCTACTGAATTTTGGGACCAATAGCCCAGTCCTATCCTTTACTAGCATGAAGCCATACCAAAATAGGCTGCATTGTATGAACAGAGTGTGATGACAAATCCCTAGCTGAGTCAAGGGGTGGAAATGTGACCTGATCCTGCATTTCTGGTGGTAGTGAAATCTACCCCATCTACCCCAGGTGTGGATTTGATGTGACGTTAGAGTGGGGGAGACACCAGAATTCCCAGAGGGGAAATGGCCTTTCTAAGCACTACCCTGGTGTTTGCTACATCCTCATTCACTTCCAGCTGTCTTTTATTTCTCACACATTGCTCATCATGTGGAACTTGCTTTTTCCCTCCTGGTTCTTGCCAATCATGTAGAATGGACATTTTTCTGTTGTTATATCTTCTGGTAGAAAATGTTCTATTTCTAAAAATACATTGTTCCATAAAATTAATTAGCATGCAATTCTAGCCCGAGGGGTTGGGTGGGGCCAGGATCCACCAGTTAGGCCAGATCCTAACCTCCCATCCCCATCCTGGTTGGCCCTGATCTGGCCTGCTTGGATTTGTATGTCCGATTTCAGTGGTACAGATCCAAGTAAATCTATTTGGGTTGCTGCCACATTACCTGGTGGGAAGGGGAATATATTCCCCTGACCTGGGTTGTGCCACAGCACGTCCCAGCCCTGTACTGGATATGGGGCAGGCCTGCTGGTCTCCCTATTCTAGTAAGGGGGTAGGATTGTGCTCTAAAAAGTACAAAACAGTGAAACAGTATTCCCAATCCCTTGAAATGAAAGTTCATCTGGCTAAACTTCTCAAAGCACCTTACGTGCCATTTGAGAATTCGTCCCCAGCTCTGATGCTCTAGAGCATCTGTTCTTAGTTCTTGGATTTTCCCACTGACATGTAAAGAAAAACATTTCTTGTCCTGAGCAGAAAACTTAATACTTCTCTTTCTCTCAGATATTGGGTATTTTTTAGGGTCTGAGAAAAGAAGGAAGAATTCAGAGGAAGCAGCCCAGCTGGGGCATCCAGTGGACTCTTCATGGAATCCACAAGATGACTGGATCATCTCAAAAAACAAAGACAATAAAATACACTTCCCAATCCCAGGTACTGTATATACTCCAGTATAAGTCAATCTTATGGATAAGTCGAGGGCATGTTCTAAGCCAAAAATAATAGAATTTGCTATGACTCATGCATAAGTCAAGGGTGAAACTTAGGGGGCTGGTATGAAATTCTTTGAAAATGACTTACCAGTTCTGAGGCAGCAACAGAAAGCTAACCAAAAAAGGAGCTATTTCACATTCTTCTGAGGCAGCACAGAAATGGAGCTATTCTCCAAACAAGAAGGGAGAGAGATGAAGGTACTTATTGGAGTTGTAGGTTTTGTGAGGAATACAGCACAGCACCTCCATAGCAGCAGCCTTCATAATGACTACAATTCCCAAAAGCACTTTCACCTCTCTGCCTGTTTGGAGAAGAAGGAAAATGGCTACTGGTTTTTTGCTTGCTGAGAACAATTACTGGTAAGTAAAATTGCTCAATTTTTCTAACCTCCCAGCTTTCTGCTTCTTAGACCAGCCCCTACCCAAGCTACTGTTAAAAGCTTTACTAACTGTATTGACCCATGTATAAGTCGATCCATGTTTTCAGGGTCAATTTTCAGGCATAAAATTTCAGACTTATACATGAGTATATACAGTAAATGGATTTGGTTCAATGGGAGTACAAAAGCCTGGTCTTATGCCATTGGCTATGTGGTGGCTAATGCAAAACAGGTTTATTGGGCCCAAATAGCCTGGGAACAGCCTTGTCCCTTATTGTAACATTTGTTGCTGCTACAGAGGAAGGGGCACACCGCAAGATCTGAAGGGGGGACATTTCCTACTTCCACTTGAAATCCAGCAAGTAAAAATGATTTTAAAATATGATCACCTCCATAAATCAATCTGGTAAAAATTCTTTGCTACTGCAACTGCTCCTGGAAGTTTCCCACAGAAGCTCATGAATCATATTTCCAACTTTCTTCTCCTATCTACCCTGAACAACTGCAAACTGTTTCCTGATCCAGCCTTGCCGCTGGAGACACATGAGCTGAGCCTCATCACAATGTAGTAGAACCAAATATGCAGCATTTTGTTGCCAGAGAACAGGAGTAATTTTTTTTTAAGAGTCTGTCTCAAAAATAATGTCTGAGGTTTTTTATGGGACAGTCTGCTGGATTTTGTGGGAAAATGTCAATGCTACACCCCTCAGTAGGAGGACACCAAAAATCCATGTCCTTCAACTACTCCTATTGGCAAGGGACCGTTCCTGATTTCTGGTGCCTGCTGTCCCTGGTAAATCCCTGCTGTTCCTATTTGCCTTTTGGAAAACCAGTTTAATACCATTATGTTAGCATGAGTTGCTGAGGGTACCATTTTTCAGGCTTTAAACACTTCTACATTTCTATAAAAGTTAATAGCCCAATACTTCTGGTAGAACAAGCATTCCACCAGTGCTAACTGCAAAGCACTTTCTGGTAGCATATTCAGAGTGCAATCCTATACAAAGCCAGCCTAGTAAGGTCGACTTAGAAGGGCAATATCCTAAGGCCCATTAGGAGGCAGCAGCAGCAACAACATGCAGGACAAGGGGAGATTTTCCCCTTACACCCACGTAAGCCCCAGTCACCCCTATGGGTCTGCTCGGATCTGCGCTGGCAAAATAGCAGGTGCAGAGGAATGTGGACAGGAGCGGTCCAAATCAGGGCCACCCTGGCCAGGAATCGGCATTAGGCTATGGCACTATGGCCGTCCTGCGTCACAACCGCGTCACAACCCCCATCTCTGCCCACTGTGCCGCCCAGTTACGCCCCCGGAACACCTCTGGAATGCCCTTGCGGAGGCCCTGCACTGACTGAGCGATGCCGGCGCTTGACTGGCACACGGCCGTCACTGCTGACAGTCGTAGTGGTGCCCGAACGCTGGCTGAGTGCCATAGCGCCGACATGGACGCCCTATATGGCAAGTTTGCGACAGCGTTTGGCCGGTGCAAGAGCGCAGCGCCAGCACTAAGGGGGTATAGGATTGTGCTGCCTGTAGTGCACTGCAGGGATACCGGCAGAAAGCCTTCCTGCATGCATGATCAGCCCCCCCCCCCCGCTGTATGCCAGAGCAGATAAGCAGGAGAGGAAGGAGGGGTGGGGGAGGGGCAAAACTGGGTGTAATGGGCTAGGGAAGGGGTGAACCTGACAGCAATGGTGTGTGCCAGATCCTATCCCCCTTTCCTGCAGCCTCCCTGCATACCCTTTTCTTGGACTTCCACTAGCAAAATTGCTAGCATGGGTTCAAGGAGACCTACCGTGGAGTGATGCAAGTCAGTTATATTTTTTCTGGTCTTTCTTTGATCAAAACACTTTCTTGATTTTAAAACAGTACAGATAGGGTTGCCCACCCTCCAAGCCTGACCTGTCTCTATAGGAATCAGCACCCATCTCCAAGAGACTACTGAAAGAAATTGTGGAGATTTTCACAGGACCTCCTTGGCTAATTTATTAACTCATCATGTTGGCAGTGGGTGGAGTTTGGAATGCAGGAATAGCTTCAGTCAGAGTTGGCAACCCTAAGTACAGAGCAGCCTGGCCACGCTAAGCAGGATGAAGTGGGCTATTTCAACCAGCAAATTGTGGGTCAGTTCTCAGGGGCAGGTTGGCAGCCCATCCAGCACCCTTGCCATGTTTGGCCTGCAGAGGACGGAAGGTGAAATGATGCAAGACTGCTTTTCTCTTGTCAGGGATTGGCCAGGTAGTCCCATGTTTGCTGATGACCCATGCCGATCAGGGGGCCCACATAGCTGGGCCGACCCCTGAAATCAGTACTGATGGCAGTGGTGATTTCCAGTGCACCATTAGGCATAGGTCAGAGCAGGGCCAGCCTTAAGCCAATTTGACAAAATTTGGCCCCAAGCTTGGGGGGGGGGGCCCTGGATCAACGCAATGAGCGAATCGCCTGCTGCTGCAACTGGGATCTTGGGTGTTTTGGAGGCTGGTGTAGCAAATGGAGCACCTGTGTTTTGGGCCTTCCCTCCTGCCCCTGTGTTTGAATGGCCTGACATGGGCCTCTTGGAAGCAGTAGTGATGATGTCATCACATCACCACCTACTATTTCCAGGTGCTGCACTTTGCGCGCTTCACCACAAGTGCACCATGGCTGTATGGAGAGTGGGGGGGGGGCTCTGTGTGGAGGGTGGAGGCCCCTCAGAAATGCCCCACATTGGGACACACCACCCTTGGGGCTGGCCCTAGGTAGTGGGGCATCATCAGGATGCTTTGCCTCAGGGCCCCAGCAAACTGGTGCCAGCACTGCCTCTTCCCTTTCTAACAGAAAAGAAAGGAGGAGAATTTGAAAGAAGGAAGAAATTGAAGTGTGATTTTAATAGAAAAAAGAAGTGTGTGTGTGTGTGGGGGGGGGAGTGGGTTCCTTTATTGCTCTGTTTCAGGCAGTAAAATATTATGGAATGGCAAGTAGACTTCAGCAGTGTGTAATGAATTGGGATACTGCATGGCTTGCCCGATGATTCTTGGGTGATCACAAGTGTATTTCACCTGTGCAACGCTGAAGCGTGTGACAGAGTCTTCATTTTGGTAATGTTCCATGTTGTGGCTGGAATGTTGGAAAGGTACTTTCCAGATAGCTTGTTTAATCAGGTGGAGACTTTCTCCATGGCAGCATCAGTCTCCCATTCAGTTGTTGCAGTTGCCAGCTGGAGTGTTGCCACACAAAGGCAATGATTTATAATTTGCTTCCTTATCCAAGTGATTGGGTTGATGATCAGAGCTTGAAAAGAATGTTTGGGAGTCCCTGCATGGGCACTGGAATGTTTACATTGGCTCTGAGCTATTGAAATAAATGTTAGGTCTTTATAGAACAAGCAGCAAATGAGGATTTGAATTTGATCACTTTTCTGACACTATTACAATGAACAGCAGTGCTATGCAATGAAGGCTTTTATATGGTGCTAGGATACCTCCCAGTGGCCCAATGCAGGTACATTATCATCTCCTACTAATTAATTATCATTTTTAGTTATGAAAATCTTTTCAGAGATGTGGGGTGACTTATCAATTTTTCCTTACCATGCTTTAAAAAAATTATCAACTTGTTGGTGGGAATAAAAAAGGAACAAATAACATGGCCAGCCCAAGATTTCCTGATACCTGAAGCAGCATTCTCAACAGGGGGGCAGAAGGGGGGCCAAGAAGGGGCAGGGAGTAGGGTAGATTGGGTCCAGGAAGGAGTGGGTCCAAGAGCAGAATCCAAACTCCCTTCCTTCACCTGATCCTGAAGCCCAAGTTTACCTGCACCAAGGATTTTGCTGGAGCAGATCCAAGTAGACCCCTCCATACCACAGAGACCTAAGGTACCTCTGAGTAAGGTTCCCTTACCCAGGAGAGAAGTCTGGGACTGCCCCCCCTTGCAGGTGTTGACACGGCTGCATCATTGGGTAGATAGGATTGGGTTGTGAGGATGTTTAGATCCCCCCTGGCTCGCAAGCATCGGGAACTAGTCCCTGTGGAAATCAGGCTGTTGAGCTAGATACCAATGGCCTGAGTGACTGCTCCAGTAGTGGTCGGGGTGAGCTTGTACACCATAGTCAAATACAGCAGGCTGCAGAATGTGTTGTGGGTGATGACCTAACATAGCCCTTAGACTTGCCAACTCCTGAAAGACACAATTATGGTCTCCAGGCAAAAGCAAATAAAAGGAATTGTCAAACATGTAAACCATTCCTCCCTCTTGCTGTCCACCATGGCTACCAGAGTTACAGAGAGGAGCAGTTTACATGGCAAGATAGGGTGCCTTGCAAAATGTAGCTCTCTACCCCCCGCTTTAGGGATGCTATCCCCAGGACAAATTACTGTATGTGGGCTGCAGGTGGCTTGGAGATTCACAAGCATAGTAACCGTTGAGCTTTCCACAGGTAGCTATGAAGACTAGATTGCATGCATCCATACAGACAAGTCTACCAATGGCCACTAGTCAGGATGCCTGTACTATCTCCAGGTTCTGCAGTAGAATGCCTTTAATTGCTAGTTCCTGGGAATCAGTACTGAAAGAAGACTGTTTGCCTCATGCCCCACTTTGGGACTTCTCAGAGGCATCTAGTTAGCCATTGTGGGAAACTGAATAATGAGCTCAACGGTTTTCCTCCAAAACATTTCTGCATTGTTAAGATTCCTGGAGAGGAAGAATTTAGATCCAGCCTGGCTTTTTTATGTCCCTGAATTCTTAATATGCTATGTTCACCTATAGCCACCAGAGAGCAGTAACAAATCAAAAAAGATACTCTACAAATCTTATAATTTTTTTCTTTTTTAAAAGTAAGGCTGAGAGGTGTGGTCTCTGCCCTTAAAGAGCTATGATTGGCCTGAAAAGGGGATGTTTCTGATAGGCTGAATAGAAAGAACAATTGCTTAGATGGTTAACTTAACAAGCTGGGTGCCTTACCTACCAGAAAGGTAGTAAAAACTGCTCAAGATCTTTCTGGGGTTGAGTGTTGCCCTTTGAGGTGAGTCCTGTATGAAACAGAATAGTTTCTTTTGTCTGTGAGGTTGATTTTCTTGCTGAGGAGCTTGGGGTTTAATGCCTGTGGAAACTACAGTAGGTTTTTAATTTGTCTTTGCTAGTGGTACTAATCTCTACAAGTTTTAAATTCTCCTTTAAAACTGTATGTTTGCCTGAGGTGGGTTGTTGCTATCTTATTCCTGCTGAAAGTTGTTGAAAAACTTTGAAAGGTAAAGGTGAAAAAGTCCTGACTTAGTTTGTGTTTTTGCTGCCTCTGTTCAGTAAACTGACCTTCTAATGTGCCATAAGACTGCAATAGGGTGTTCCGTTCTGTCTCAAAGAATCTCTGGCTTAGGATATAGCATGTTTGAGGCTAGCTGTTAAAGGGTGGGTGACTTGTGTTCCCCATCTGTGTAAGGGTTATATTGTTTTAATTCCCCTATGTGGTATCACAAATGATATGAATATATGGTAACGTGTTAATCAGAGTGTGAGTGGCATTGGACTTCCCAATGAGACTGCAAAGAATTTTTTTTACCATATGTGGTGGACTTGCACAAATGCAAAAAACATACCAGGCTTGGATACACCAGCAGATGCAGTGGAGTTTTAAGGTTAATTTACAAATGAAACCAGAAGCCTTTTTACTGGGTATACTTGATCATCAGGTACCAAAAGACTTTGAAATTTTATTTTTATATGTAATGTGACAACTGTGGCGAGGCTACTGTATGCACAACATTGGAAGGTTCCAGCGGTACCTTCAATTGAAGATTGGTGGATAAAAATACAGGACTTAATGGAAGTGGATAAACTTATGACTTTACTTAAAGAGAAGTCAGTAAAATCATTTATGAACAACTGGAGACTACTCATTCTTCCTGCATGAGAAGGGAAATATTGGTGTAACAAATTATGGACTTGATAAATAGGTGAATGATTTTGACTTAAAACATTTTGCTGGGGATTAAAATAAATGAGAAGGAGGTAAAAATTAGTATTATTAAAGAAAGGAATAAGGTTGGCCGAGAGACAATTTTTAATTTGAGCAATTGTCAATTTTTTGTAGAGGCTGTAAAGAATGTAAATGTACTATGTGCTTTCTATATTCTGAATTTTTTTAATATAGTTGTGGGTTTGTTTGTTTGTCTTAGTTGTGGTAACAAAAATTAGAAAAAATAAAAAAAGAATTTGTCTAGATCAGATAATCAGCTGGATTCTATACCAATAATCCTGGGGTGTGTGTGTGTGTGTGTGACTGTTGTTTTAGCTCGCTATAGCTTCTTGCCTAGTGGTTTATTATTCTCCTCTTTTATTTGGGGGGGGGCAGGGAAGGTGATCGGTCTCTTGAAGGGCTTGGCTGTATAATTGAGGGGTAGCTTTCCCTAGGATTGTTGTCTTGAGGAAAATGGCATCTTTCTCAAAAAATAAATGAGTATTTTCAACCACCTCCAAGATACTGGGGGGGGGGCAGTGGTGTCATTCAAATGATTTAGGAACAGGAACTCACTTTTGAGTTCAAATTCAAATGTTGAAAAAAAAAAAACACCGGAAGCAGCCACAGAGCCCGTTAGGATCCGGAACGCCCGTTCTGGTCCGTTCCCCCTGAATGACATCACTGGGGGGGGTATATCTTCCCCCAGTCACAGTAATGCATGTTTGAAAATTGTTTTTAAAAATGTCATTTGGGTACTAATATTAATTGAAAGGTAGGATATAGATATTTCAAATAAACAAAGTAAAAATTTTCTTTGCAGATACCAAGATGAGTTGCTTCAGTTTCCTGAAGGTCATGATGGTCTTGTTTAACCTGGCCATAGCTGTAAGTACTTGGCTTTTTTTTTTAACCTCCAATTAGGAACCATGAGGGAGCTCGTAGCAACAGTGCTGTGGGGAGGCTGACCCACTTCAACAGTCTGAGCCCTTTAGCGGTAGCTTTACTGAGGGCTCTTCTGGTTGAGAGGCGCACAGACAAGAGGCTGAAATCTTAGTATTTCATAGTAATGTGGCTGAGAACTGTGCTGACCAATGGTCTTCAGGCTAGAAGGGGCTACAGACTGTTCCAGTTCGGAAAGACTTTGCACAGGGAAGATCAACCAGGTCTTCTGCTTGATAGCACTAGCCATTGTTAACATCATGTGTGTTGAAGGTTCAATATGATGTTTATCTCTAGTGATTCAGTGTTTATAGAGGCCTTTGTCAGTTGGATTATTCGGAACTGTTATCAGTGCATGAGGATTAAAGGGGTAAAATGCAGACTTAATAAATCTGAGAAAGGTGAATATGTTTATTACAGCCATAGTGTGTGAATAATTATGGGGCACAGGATGATATGATGGGAGGAGTGCCAAGTGACTGTATAGATTTTCCCTATCGGGCAAATAGCAGTTGGGTGTGTGGAATGTTTTTATTGTGGGAGAAGGAAGCAAACAAATGTTTCATAAACCTTCCTCTTTTGCTGTAGTTCCAGTCAGGCTCCATATGCAAATTTTATTTGCCACACTCGTACACATTTTAAGAGATTAAATTGCAAATTTCCTGTTAATTCACCTAGTTGTGCCCCTGGTCTCCTAATAAATGTATCTGGAGTCTCCATTAGATGACCTAGTGGCCTCTTTTGAATTCATGTTTGAACTAGCAAACAGCGGCTCTTGAGTATCTTTCACAGCACATTAAGGGAAGCCGAGTCTGCTAACCCAGGCTAGTTACAGCTGTGTTAACTCATGGCTTACTTTTGTCCTGTACAACATGGAATAGTTACTTAATACTAGGGTTGGCTTGAAAGGAACTTCCTCTGTTTCTCTGATTGCTTTCTGTTCTGACACACCCATAGGGCAAATAGAAGTACCGCCACAAGATCCTATTGGTTTTATTAGCTTTCATGATGGGTGTGCCTTCATGTGGAAGCAGGCTAAGCCCACAAAATGGGTAACTTGAAAGCAATTAGTGCTCACTCAGATGTATTCAGTGGCTGTGACTGGACAGGCTGAGTGGGTTTTATGGTTTCTGCGTTGGTTTCATACTTGCACAGTTAGCAGTGTTGCAACAAGAAGTACAGCCATCCTCCTACGTGCTTCTGTGGAAACTTTCTAAGGGAAGTCTTGTATGCCAGCTCAAGCTGGCTGGTGAGAAAACTAGAAGGGTTTGCTCAAACACTCAGAACTGCCTGTGTGGATCGAACATCATCTCGCTGGTGCTGACCCGGAATGCTGATCACAACAGAACAGTGTTAACATATGCTGGTGATTTAGGCCAGGGATGAGTGGAAGGGATTGTACATAAATTTCTGGGTGACTTCACAAGTACACAAAATTTTCAAACTCCCAACTGTTTAATGATAAAGCATCACTTTAATGATAAAGCATCACTTTAAAAAAAAAAAAACTTACCTGCCATGGCTGGCATTGTGCTAAATATTGTTTATCAGTATCTCTTGTCTTCCAAAATCCAAGTATTAATTGGCTGCCTCTGAACATCCCTTCTTACAACTTTTCTGCTCAGTGGTAGAGCTATGTGTTGGAATCTCTGATCTGTAACAATTTAGGTGTAGACTTGTATTTGTACATGTTGCTTATCCCAGGGTGGGGTTCTTAGGGTGCAATATGTAATTGGGACTGCTTCTGCAAGACACCATTTTGCAAACTTCTGCACTATTTTGCATCTGCACCATCGAGTTGGTGGAAATCAGGATTCTCATAAAACCCAGGTGGATTCCTTAGGGCTGGCCACCCTTGATGAAGGTTGGATAAGCACGTACAGTATTCAGGTGGATAGTCACATGGAAACTTGCAACCTGCGTCACAGTGATTCTGTGCTGTTCTCTTAAGCACAGGGAACCCTAAAGTTCTTCCATAATGAGCACAACTTGAAATATTGATTTGAGCCTCTCAAAGCAAGACGGTGTATCCAGTTGGTAGGGCTTACACATTACTGGGCCTCAGAACAGGAAGATTAGAAGCAAAGAGATGCTTATGGAATGATACATCCAGGTTTTTTCTAGGCTTTCTTGCTAGCTTTGGCTGCAAGAGCTATTTGGCTATTAGTACCTGAAAGACAGATGAGAGAATTTGTTTACAACCCTGGGTTTGCTGTATAGGTATAGCCTACCTAGTTAGTTTCCTGCCAGCCTAGCAGTTCGAAAGCATGTAAAAATGCGAGTAGATAAATAGGTGCACTATGGCGTATAGTCATGCCGGCCACATGATCATGGAAGCTTGCCCTTGGACAAACGCTAGCTCTACAGGCTTAGAAACGGAGATGAGCACCGCCCCCTACAGTCGGTCACAACTAGACCATTCGGTCATGGGGAAACCTTTACCTTTTACCAGTAAAGCAATATCACCAGGTCAAGCCAGGTCCATTGCCATCAAAAGGCACCCTTGGCTGGGCCAATTCCTGAAATGGCAGCAGTGGTACCCAATGTGTCATTGGGTAAGGCATGGGGGGACTATGTACTTTGGGGAACTGAGTGTACTGTCTCAAACAATCTAGCACCAGCTCTGCTGTTGAAAAAAGGCTATGCTGTAGATGTTTGTGTATAGTCTCATGTAGAGTGCATTCCTGTCTGTCTTGCTATATGCATTTAAACTGGACACCAGCTATGCCTTGACATCAGCTGTGCCTTCCGCAGGCATGTATGCATAGTACTCATGGAGTAATGCCCATATGTGATGGTGTACATGTGACATTTCCTTGCATCTGTATAGGAAAATGGTTATGTGTGAATCAGGCTGTAATAGTAGCTTTCCTGGAAACGTCACAGAGGTTGCTTCGTAATATTTGGGACAAAGTTGCTCATTCTGGGAATGAAGTCACTTCCTCTTTCAGGGAAGTTGTAATAAGTGGTTTTTGTTGTTTAAGCCCAGGGCCTTGAATAATTTCTGAACAAAAAAATATTTCTTGTTGCCGTCATCTCTTATGGGTCACAGCAGGCAATTGCTTGAAAGATTAAGCTGAAAACCTGGCTATCGTTTTAAATACAGTTGTTCTGGTGGACGTGTATCTTCACTTTGCTTGGCCAACTAGACATGACTATAATCCCATAATCGATCCTGGCATTAAAAAAAACCCAATTGAATCTGGCATGGTGTTTTTTTCTTATGTAATAGCACTCGAAGGAGCCTTGCTGGTAGAGGGGATGTTTAGACCAACCCTGTCCCAGGATCCCAAAGCATATAGGACCTGTGGGGAAAACCATCCCATTGGAGTCCATGGAAGCTTTCCCCCCCCCAGGGCAGTGGTTCCCAAACGCCTGCAAGGGAGTTGGGAACCAGGTACGTGCTTGCGTGTGGGGGGAGGGGGGCAACAATGGCTTCACTGCGCTGCCACTGCCAAGGAGCTTTTTTTTACCTTGGTGCAGCCCTTTTACCTTTTGCAGGCTTGCAGC
>JAJKFI010039520.1:0-31176 GCA_029204185.1 Lerista edwardsae | reverse complement strand
TGTGTGTGTGTGTGTGTGTGTGTGTGTGTGTGTGTGTGTGTGTGTGTACACGTGTGTGTGTGTACACAACCCCCACCCTCATTGGGGTTTTCCACATTAAAACAAAAGTTTGAGCTTTCCATGAATAGTTGCTATTTGAACCCTAAGGGCAGATGTCTTCCTGGGGATTTAGAAGCACTGGAACTTCTAACACAGTTTTGCCCTATTGCAAGAGCATATGCAGAGTGCAGGCTCTCTCTATCAAGCTTCATAATCCTGACAAACCCAACTGGTAGAAATAAACAATTGCTTGTTTTTTATTCCAGTCTTCAACATACCAACATACATCCTCTGTGCCTTTGGGGAGAAGCAGCACCCCCAAAACCAAAATTCAAAAACCGCATATGGAAAAAGTGAACTTGCTACAATTTGACTCAGATATTGCTGGGCTTCTGGATCTCACCACTAAGCCACCATACAGTAGTTTGATGGATAGGTGCAAAGTGAGCAAAAACAGAGTTTAATTGGGACAGGAAATTGCTGCCACCATCCAAGGCATAAAGAGTCTGCCTTGGTGAAAGCTCCTTGCCACAAGAATGAAAAGCCCCCAAATATATGGATGTGCTCTTAAAAGCAAGATAATAGCAAAGGCTGGCTATCTGGGAGTTGGGCCAACCAATTCCCTTCCAAGTAAACTAAAATGAGGCAGGTTAAAGTAATTGTAAAAGAATAAAAACAAGACAACAAGAGGTAAAGTTTTAAAAGGTGGGGAAAGAAGGTACTTGAGGAATTGCAGAAAAGCAAAGGAAGACTTATTTATAATATTTTTACCACTTCTCCCGCAATGCCATGGGAACAGAAGATGTCCAACACAAAATATACGTAACAGAACAATAAGGTTTGGTGGATGGGTTGTGCAACAGATGCTAAAAAGCAAGCCAAAAATGAAACAAACCACTAATGCTATTTCTCTGAGTTTTTTCCCTACCCTAATCTATGTTCATGGTCTTTGCACCCACACCTAGTCAGACAGGCAGGTGAGCACCAGTGAATCATCAGATGACCCTGATGTTGGACCAGGACAAATGCACAAAAGCATGTTTTTTTATAACCTTTGGGTATTAACTTAGCTTTACCTGTAAGACTGGACAACATCAGTTGGAATCTGATATGTCTGACCCCAGACATAGGGGTCACATGAGTAGTTGATTTTCCTACTATGGAAGAGCAAGTGGTCTTCCCATACCAATGAGCCAGTTCAAAGTCAGGTCCTTTTGTTTACCAGGCAATTGTGGTGGTGTTTGAATACCTTCATTCACAATAGGGCAAAAATGGCTACTGTCTTTGAATGACTCAGCAGCCCCTTCAAGATGCTGAAGCATCGCATAAACTTCTGAGAAGATAGAAAAATCCAAAACAAGTAAAAAAAAACATAGGGAAAAATCAGGCATTTTTAACCACACTAGACTTCATGTGAGAGTTTCTTGAGAAAGCATATTGGTTTGCTTTGTAATAAGGATGATACACAGTTCGAAGTAGTAAAGCTTGGGAAAGCCCTATGAACCAAAGTACCTGGCTCAAGACCAATCAACTGGAGAACAAATACCCCTTCCAATTTCTACAAAAGGACATTGTTTGGAAATGCTGCCATGGTCCTGAAAAGCTACTTAACTGTATTTCATGCTTTACACACAAAAAATCTTTCATATGAGAAAGGCACTCACCCCATAGGTGACTGGAAGACATCCCAGTGGGTGTTGGAGGCAAGGGTCTGGATCTAGATTTTGATGTGGCAGCCACAAGCCTCACAGGACCCAAGTACTCTACATAAGTGCCTGGGAAGTCTCCCCATTCCTTAGTACGCTCATTGAAGCCATTTAGCCAGCCCTGGGGATTCCTCTCATCCCCCTCCTTGGAATCAACACATTGAAGTCCTGTTTTGCTGACCGTGAGCACATCTCCAGGGCAGAGAGCCAGATCTTCCTCCTGGTCCTTCTTATACTCATAGATAGCCCGGTACTGCAATCCATCCACTGAGGTCATGGCAAGAGACTGGGAGACTCCAGAGTTATACCAAAAACATGACAACTCTATGCATCCTCACAGGCACTGGGAGACCAGAGCAGGCAATAAAGAACTGCAGCAGTTCCAAAAAACAAAACAAAACAAAACCCTTTCACCACTAGGTTGTCATAGCTTTGAAGACAATTTCTCCTTTTGCAAGGGAAAAAATGTCAGAAGCAACCCCGAGGGGCCAACAGCCTGCAAAACTCAGGCCATCAATCTGTGGTCATCTTGTCAGCTGGACGTACAGTCATTGCTAGTTGAGCTACTCAGCGATGCAGAGAAGGGAGACAGCAAGCTAAGTTAGTCTCCTCCTCTCTCTGTTAGGCAGCAGCAGATTTCAATTCTCAATTGGCAGCTGATCCCTCGGCAATTCCTTTAGCTGTAAAAGTAAGACAGCGTGTTAATGTTTTCATGATCAGGCTTGCCAACTTTCCAACCAGAGCTCTGTCACTATGCCTTTATGAACGGCAGCTTTATATGCAGACATCAGTAAGCAATAATGTTCATTCTGTGAAATGCTTCACCCACCAATATCATGATGCTGCTAGAGGCACAAGAGCAGAGCAAGGCAGCTTTTCTGTCCAGTTGGCAACCCTCTAAAGTTGTAAGGCCTTCCACCTTTCCCAGCCCTGCAGACCACAATGGGCTTACAGGAAGAAGGCACACAACCCACACCATGTCTACTCAGAAGTAAATGGAATTGCAGCCAAAATTACCCAAAAGCAAGTCAGCATTGCAGAGGAGAGAAGGAGCAGAAGAAGTAGAAATCTTTCAAAATGTATCTCGGAAGCCAATGCTTAACAAGCCTTTCAGCACTCCAATCTGCATTTCCACAGGTTTATTTGGCTGCATCCCAAAGGGAGACCTGACTGAATAGGGTAAAATAGTTTGGTTTTTGTTTTATCCTAGTACATTTTAAAGCACTGCTTTGAAACAGAGGCATAGGTACAAAGCAATTAATAAATACACAATTAGTCAAGCTGAAAGTCAAGCAAATGAGACTACAGACAGCATGCAAAAATCCAAGCAAGGAAATCACATTTGGGATAAGCCCAGAGAATCATTCATCAGAGGTAATTAAGCCTCTCTCTCACGCCCTATTCTGACACAAAATCTCACAGCTACAGCTCTGAAGCAGTAGAAAACAGCAAGCTGTATGGAAAAGAAAATACTAAGTGTACACATCTATTCTCCCAACTCTACATTGATAAATCTTTCTTAAACCCTTCAGTCACCAGAATATTCTGATGAATGTCACCTGCCACAACTTGGCCACTCTGCTGGAACCTGGAAAGAAGAGAGGGAGGGGACAAAATGCATGCACTTTTTCCTACCACTTACTGTACTGGGTGTCCCAGCCCTGTCTCCTGTTTGCAGTCTCTGCAAAGACAGCTGTGTGAGAGATGGGGAAGAAGGGTAATGTGGAAAGTTGATGGTGACGTGCCTCTCCCCAGCTCCCCCTTCCTAAGCATAGCAGTTCCAAAGCAGTTGAATGAGATGGGCATTGTGCATCCTCTCCCCTTCTTTCCTGAAACCACTTTACACTCCTGCACTGCTGTACAGGATTTATTTGGTGATGTCAGCAGACACACCTCCTGATTGCCTGAAATATATAGGTCTAAATCAGCTCTGCAATGGGAAAGGGCAAAGTGAGGCTAAAAAGAGGGGAGGGAACCACATTATGGAGACAAAGAAGGTTTGGAGCAGTCTAGAGCGCAGCATGGAGTTAAAAAACAAACAAAAGGAAGAGAGAGTGAAAAATTCATCAGATAGACATTTTAACTAACACAAGTTTTAGGGTTGGATTAGTACAGGGGATGCTAATCGGAAATGGGTAATGGAATTGTCTGTATCCTGTTGAAAAGTGCTTTGCTGAGCACTGTGAAAGGTGCATTCTACACAAGTCCAGGTAAGGGGCAGGGAACACCAGGCATTCTTGGTGATTCCTATAAGACTTCTTATAGTCCAATTCTGTACAGGAATAGGGAGTAACAGCAGCTACGTATGTTATGAGAAACATGGTGGAACCCTGAGCCAAACACTTCTACTCAAGTGGTTAAAGACTAACGTACGCATGCTTATATAGGTTTCTCACACTGCTGCAGGAAACTCTGCTAGGCATGCAGCAATTGTATGCCTGTAAACTGTAGCTCCATGGTGTTTACTGTTAAGTAACTGTACACAAATTTATTACCTGACGCGCCCAATCCTATCCAACTTTCCAGTGCTGTTGCAGCCTTGCTAACAGGGCATATGCAGCATTCTGAGGGAGGGCAGTCACACATTACCTCAGAACTACGTTTGCACTGCAAAATTGGATAGGATTGGTCTCCAAGTCAAATTTCCAAGGGTCAATTTCGCCACTTCCCTTAGGAATTGTTTGTTAGAGCATGAAAAGATGGTAATACAATTACTGGACTACATTGTTCTGCTCTTGGAGAAAAAGGGAACCACAACTAGTACAGGAGTTCCATTTTTCCTAATTTCCTTTTCTCTGTCCAATATTGTTGTGGGCATTAACAGCCCTATCCTATGGAAGTCTACACAAAAGTGAGTCAGTGGGGATTACTCCCAGGTGAGTGTGGACAGGATTACAGCTTTATAGTGATATAGAATTAAAGACAGAAGTCCGAGCAAGTCCTAGGCACAGAGAAGAGATTCCCAGCCCTTTTGCGTCAGTGTTGGCTTCAGCCAAGCAGGAAACCAAGAACATCTGCCCCCACCCTTGCTTCCCCACACAGCACATTCCCTCCTAATACCATTTCTGCCAAGCCTAGGTGCTGCCCCAAGCACAATTACAGTTTGCATTTTGCAGTAGAATGTTGCCATGTAAACCATACACAAATTAGGACTTCAAGTGCACTGGTTTATTAACAAAACTGAATTTAAAACACACTCCTTCAGGCTGCAGCTATAATTATTTCGCTATTCTATTCCTCTTTATCTGAAGAACTGGTACTATGCAGAATTAACAAATGCAAATATTCAAATCTTTCACTTGTTGTGCTGCACACAAAACTCTGCCATTGATGTTGCCAAAACTTTTGTGATTTCAAAATAACCCTAATTTCAGTGAACAGGGGTTATTTGCTTTGGGCAGAAAACTTTAGTAAATCACATGTAAGTCTTTTCTGCAAGTACAGTACTTCTGTATTGTACAGAGGATTCGGATTACTCGTTTTTAAAAATGTGTAAAAAATTATTATTGATCCAAGGAAGCAATTTGTTTCAGATATATCAAACAAAAAGCACCATGCTAATATAAAAATAAAGCCTAATGAGACAGAGCATGCCATCATCACATATTGCCATATGCCAGTGGTTCCCAAACGTACCTTGGTCATGTCGTCCCCACAGCCTCTTCTTCCTGGCCGAGCCAAGTGCCACCATCTTAGATCTTGTGAGATTTTATAGGTGTCAGAAGGGTAACCTGAACAGCAATAATGCAGTGCTGTAACATGATGTTCTGGGCCAGTGAGGCACAGAACATCATAAAGTCCTGTGACCCAGAAGTGACGTAACACTTCTGGGTCACTAGGCCTCTGAATGGGACCAGACCTTAGATCTAGTCATGTCCATCTTCAGAGCCATCTCTCCTTGCTTCGGAACTCCCCTTCCAGAGGTGTGTAAAGAGCACTTCCGGTTTTCACCCTAAACTGGAAGTGCTTTTTAAACATCTTTGGGGAAGGATTCTGAAGCCTGCAGAAGCTTCCAGAGAACATCTCCCATTGCATCTGGGAGTTCAGATGAGACTCAGCCTCACCTGCCTCTAATGACCTCATGCCCCTGTAAAATAGGGTGCTCACTGCTCAAAGGCACAGAAAGGCAAGGATGGCTTTGATCCCAGCCATGGGACTTGCCTATGCTAGCAAGGCATTCATCTTTTGCATGACTGGCCATGAACACCCATAGCTGGGGTAAAAGGAGAGAGGGAAGCAGATCTAGAACCCACAACAGCCACTCCACAAAGATGTCTGCTAACTAGGCAATCACAGCACAAGACAGAGAAGAGCAGCCTGTCATTTTTATACCTTGCTTGCATCATTTCAAACAGTCACACCTTACTGGAAGGCTGTAGTACATTAACCTTTCAGTGGGAGGACTGCATGTGCTGGCATGTGACAGAGGACATCTACTGCAGCAGCCCACCCAACTAGCCCCCCCCCCCATGTTCTTTGTTGCTTCACTGGCAACTGCCAGCGTGGGTATCAGCAGGCTGCCTCTTCCGTCCCCTTGTAACTACCCACCATATACCATGGCAGCAGCAAACAGCTCATGAACACTGAAGCATGTTCCCACCCACTCCAAGCCTAAAGAGGGAGTGAGGATGCTGCAAACCCAAGGAACAGAAAGGTTCCCCTCTCAATCCTAAAATTAAATACTGTACATGCTGGAAGAACAGATAAAAGTGCAGCTGAGGAGGTGCAGAGTGCATTTCATGAACCTTGAGTAACTGCAAAGCCCACAAATATCAAGATGTGAGAGAGGGAGAGCTTTGAAATCAGAGAGAATGTTTCAAAACAAATGTCAGCATCAGTGTATCGTTTTAAGCATAGTAGAAGAACATGAGCAAGACATACGCCACTGAACTGGCATAGAGGAGTAGAGTGAATGGAGTAGAGGGAAACCTCTATCCCTTGTCTAGTCTAATAGAACTCAAAGTCACCCAAATGAAGTTAATTGACTGATTTCAAATGTTGGTAATAGGTACATAACACGACAAAGGACGTCTTTGCACAACACAGAATTCACTTATTGAATTCATGACCAGAAGATTACAGAATGATCTGAAGAAGCTGCAGTTTGAGGAAAGCAGCTGGAAAAGGGCATGCATAGGTGTGGGTGAGAAACTACCTTAAACGTAGGGCTACCGAAGTGGGACAGAATGCCCTAGACCTTTAACCATTGTATAGATGAGGGAATTTTGGCTGGGGCAGCTTTTGACACCCTTCCATAATGAGCTGCGCCTGCAAGGAGGAGGGACCGCGTTACACAGGAGCTCAGGCTCCTGCAACACTTAGCCTTTTCCTTTTCCCCCTACAGGAACGCCATTGGCTAAAAGGATTGTGTGTATTTGCGGGAAGAAAACAAGCAATCAGCGGGGAAGTTTTGCAATCCAAAGAACAACGCGCGCAGTCCTTCCCACTGGCGGCGAGGCTCTGCCGAGGGCTTCAGGGAGGCTCTATAAACGTTGCAAAAAAAAAAGAAAAGAGGCATGTCGCCAGCCAATATCCCGGCTTCACTCGAGCGTTGACAAAATAATTCCCTGACTTCACGTCGCCCACCCTCGTGCCACACCCGGAAAAGTGTGAATAAACAAAACAACCTCCTATGCCCTGCCAATCATCAGCCACTTTCCAGTGGATCCACTCCGGAGCTTGACTCTTTCCATTGCACGGAGAACGGGCTTGCCTTGCGGCTTTGCTCTTTCTCACGCGAGGGACGGACTTGGCGGGAAGGGCAGCGGCGCTTGTCCGATTCCTGAGAGGCCAGCGAGGGAAGGAGAAAGGCGGGGACTGCTCACCCCCGGGCATCACACCACGTAGCCTACCAGCTGCAGTTATGCAGGCACCGGCGAACGTCCTCTAGAGCGTCCAAAAGACTGAGGAAAAACGCTGACGGCTGCACTGCGCCACACGTATGCAAAATAATGGGCTGCCTGCTTGGTCCTGTCAGAAACAGTCACTTAATTTCGATTGTGGCGATGCAAGATAAAGGTTTTTATTTAATACCGTTTGCACAGGGCAGACAAACTCCCAGCAAGCAGGAAGACACACCTTTTAACTACAGAGTTCAGTAATCTATACCCTCTAAAAGGTTTCCCCCCCCCCGACTTTATGCTCATTTAAAGATACACCCACTCACTTCACACAAAACTCCAAACCTGTAACTCCGTTTCTTTACATACTCTTTCATGCAATGTACGATCATGCAAATAAATTGTAATGAGCTTTGGGGGCGCGTTACACATGCTCAGTTTGCACTTGTCAAGGCTATGCCCTGCTGGCTGCAAGATGTTGCCTCGTTATCTTGCTATGAAGAGTAAGTTTCGCTTACGCCTGCCAAGCATTGGGTTTATCAGCGTTGGTTTTGAGTTCTTTACAAGCTTCTATTGTTAAATGTTTTACAAGTTACTATATTATATTATATTAGTTATGTATTATAGTTGCATTCTATTAGCAGAGCTGTCAATAATGACTCTAAGCAAAAAGTATTCATTTAATTTAAACATTTAGCCAATTCGGTATCTTAAGCTTTGCTTGTCGCACCTTTGACCGCAGCAGCAGCCTTGGCCTGCCTGTTCATTTGATGGCTTTAAATTGAAGCTTGATATTTAACATTAGTGTTCTTACACTTATTACGTTAATAATAACAAACCATTTTCTGACAGTCCCCTGCAATGCGCAAGATGGTGCTAGCGACTGACATTTTTGTGTGCGTCTTTAATAATAATTGTATAAAAAAGCGTGCATGCCCATCCCTCTGGAGTGAAAGCTGAAATCCAAAAAGTATTGAAGCTGCCAAATCCTGTCACAATAAATGTGAATTAGTGTATAGGCCAATTTTTGAGAATGCTATCCTTGCTCTGCGTTAGACATTTGTCATGGCCATTGCCACAATATTAAAGTTGTCTGTGTTAATTGGCCCTTAGTGTTGTACCTACTTGGCTGAATGACCCAGAGCCTGATTCTAACCGGGCTTTACAAAAGTGGAACAGCAGCAGGGCCAGTAGCCTGCTGCTGCAGCTGGCTGCATGCAGGACCACAGGTAAGCCAGTTCAGGGAATGGGTGGTGGGAGGAACAGAGCAGGGAGGAGCTGGGGTGTGTCTGGATGTGTGGGAGATTGATGGGAGATAGAACGGGTGGATCCTGGTGGCATCAGCATGATCCTCTCTCCCCCAGGCTGGCTCTAGGAGTGGTGTGGCCCAATGCAGGACATTCTCATGGGGCCCGTCACCCTCCCTGAAGGGCCCCCGTGGACCAAGAAATGCACTTGTGGTGCTGCATGTGGAAGTACCTGGTGGTTACATGACTGCCAACTGCTTCCAGAAGGCCCCTTTTGGGCTGTTCAGAGGCAGGGGCTGGTGGGAGGGCCCAAGGTAAAGCTGTTCTGCTCGCCCCACTGACCTTCAGCCCATAGAGTTCCTATCTTCTGCAGCAGGCAATCTGTTCACTGCACTGATGGGGGGGCCCCCAAAGTGCGGGGCACAATGTGACAACATTGGTCACATTGGCTTAAGGCTGGCTCTGCTCTCCCTGTTCCTTACCCCTTCCCTATTCCTTACTTGTCTCAGTTCTGCACCATCAGAATGGCAGGCACGGATCAAAGAAGACCCATTGGGGCAGCAAATGTTCCCTGACCTCATGGAGGCCTCTGGGACTGCCTTTGCTGCATGGGACAGTTTGTGTCCCACCAGCAAAGTGGGGAGGTTTACTTAGGATTGGGCTGTGAATGTTCCATTCAGAGTTTTTTTCTCAAGGACTGAGCCTTGCAAAAAATTGTTTCCTGGAAGAAGCACTTCCATTGCTGCTAATACCTGCTTTGGGACGGCAAATCTTGATACATGTGGTTGCTAGGATACTCTGAATGTTCCTAAGTAGGTATACTATCAGACCAAAGCTTTGCACATTTTCATTCCATTGTGTTATACTCTGGTTTGATGGAGGGGGTAGTAAATATGTTGCAGCTATTAGCATCTCTGTGCTTTTGCAGGAGGGGGGTGGCTTATCGCACCATTGCAAATGCCCCCCACCAAAGCAGCGTTTTGGCAATTTTGGTTACGTGAGACATTTGATTGGTGGTCCCTTTGCTGCTGCTCCCCCTCCCCTGCTGTGTGACCCCAACCAAGGGTCAGGGAGGGGTGATGACGAAGCATAGTCAGATGTAAACATAGGTACATTTAGATTAAGACAAGATTATAATAGGTTTGGCACATTCAAACACAAAAGCAGAAAGGAGACATTTAGACCAGACAGATTTAGCCACAAGTGCTTACAACAGTTATCAATGTGGTAAGTACTTACACAGGTAGATGCAAACTTTAAGAGTCAGAATCTTTCCCCTCCCCACCTTGATCCAATCATCTTGATAAAATGCTACTCTGGAGTGCCTGGAAGGGAGTTTGCATTTGAATAGTACGATAGTGGTGATAAGATTGACAATGGATACTCTAATGCTTTAGTCCTGTCTGTTGCTGTTTTTAAACTTTGGTGGGAAACTTTTTGGCTCAGTCCAAAGAAGACTTTTCCAGGTTATTTTTAGCTCCTGGGCAGATTAGGCTAGATTTAGGCTGAAATGGTTCTCACAATGCTCTTTTTGTCAGATATCAGATTTGCATTACAAGACCCTGAGGGAGGGAGACATTTGAATGTCCCTTGGCACCAATTCATAATGGTCTGCATTATCTTGTGCTATCTCCTGAGGATCACCTCTGTGACCTTTTTGCAGGGTAGCAGCTTAGAACTTCCAGGAAGAAAACTAAAATGGAGTCAGACCGGTACGCGTTTAAGGGAAGGAGAGGGTGTTCTTAGCACTGTCCTCCCCTCGATGGGGTTCATATTTGTTCCCATCACATCCTGGTCTTACCCCTTCACCTTTACAGGTCCTGCATTTTGTGCATCTGGTTAGACCTTCATCTGACCATTATGAGCATAGCAATCACCAGTGTTACCTGTAGGCCAAAATAACAATGGGGTACAGAGCCACGTTAAGGAGGCTCTTAACAGTTGGACTTTAGCCAAGAAGTTTTCCCACCAAGAGTTGCTGCTTATACTGTTGCCAGAACCTCTATTGTTTGCTGGAGAGTTGAAAGTGGTTAGCGGGGAGCTCGTGGTGTCTTGGCTGGGCTAGGTGCTCACAGCCAGGTGAAAGGAGCTTGGTGGTTATAGCATGGCTGGGCTGAGTGCCTGCAGCCAGGAGAGAAGCTTGGTGGTTTCTGAGAGAATCACCGGGGGTGTGTGTGTCCTCCTACATCAGCAGGAAAGACATAACGTGATGGAGAATCTGGGGGGGGGGGAGAGAGAGAATTTGAATTTGAACTTGAACTTGAACAGGCAGAGACTAGAATGGAGGCCAAGAGGAATGTTGCTTGCAAGATCCTCCGACCTACTATCCAATGCTCAGACCTGTAGAATTGTAAATTAAGCAAATCTTAGAAAGGCACCATAAGCCACTGTTGTCAACTTCTTAAAAGGAAGTCTGAACCCAGGTTATACTGCAGCTCCTGGAATTTCTCACTGCTTGGAGGCGTGGAGCATGAGCACGTAACAATGGTATGCCAGCACAGCTGCATCTGCTGTGGGGAGCTCTCTCACTTCATTCCCAGCCAGCCATTGTTTCAAAATGCAATTGTTGTTAATCTCTTTGGCTAGGCCTGCTTTAATGTTCCTCTTCCTCTGAATTGTTCTAATTAACATTTGTGCTGGTTTCATTTTCCTTTCGTTGAATTCTCATCACAGAAATGCCGACATTTACGACAAGAAGGAACACACTAGGCCTATTCAGCTTGAGTCTATGTTTTCAAAACAGCGTCTCTGTTTCTGTCTAGAGTCTCTTTTGATGAAGCAATTGTTCTTTTTTTCTCCCCCCTTTGCTTTCTTTTTCCTTTCAGAGACGTACTGGCAAAGAAAGAGAGCTGCACATTTTTCTCAAGAAAGAAAGAAAAAAAGGGTTGATTATACATGAAAGAACAAAATTATAGACAGTATCTGTCCAGATCTGGTTTAGAAAAAAACAGCATGAGGGAAATTTCTATGATTTAGCATTTTTAGTAACTGTGAAATCCTTTCCTGGATCCTATACATTTCTTGGATGGGCGGGGGGGGGGGGCCCCAACATAGAATTGGTGGGTTTATTGTTTCTTGACGCATTTAGATTGATGGCAAGTATAGACATGCTTCCAAGCAGTTGTGGATCTACCATTATGTCTGGGGAGGACAAAGGCCCTGGTGCGGTGCTCCTGAAGGAGGGCGGCGATGAGGTGCCACACCTTGCCGAGTGCTTTCAGCCCTCCCGCCTGCCCCTGCTATCGTATGGCTCCAAAATGGATCCTGGCATGGCCTGGGGGCTGGAGTGGAGCGGTGCACGGGGGGGGGGGGGAAACAGCAGAGAGGGTGGACCACCTCCTCTTCTGTCCCTGGGCAGCCCATTGGCTGCCCACAACTGCTCCCAAGGTCAGCCCATTCATGAAAGAGGCGGCCAGCAAAATCCCACCTCTGCCGCCCTGATAGGTCTACTCAGATCTGTGCCAGCTACTTATTTGGTGCAAGTCTAAGTGGGCCTGGGTAAGTGGATAAAGGCTGGGAAAGGGGGTTAGGCTATTGCTGGTGCTGCTGCCTTGATAATTGTCCCTTCCTTCCCTCAACATGCCCCATTCCTCCCCTCTCCCTTCCTCCCACTCTGCCTACTGGTGCTCAGCACTGGTGCTCCTGTGACTGCCATGCACCACTTGCCATGGCAGTCCGGCTGCAATCTGTAATGTATCACCTTTTGCAACATCCATAAAGTGCACTGAATTGCCAGAATGTGTGTTCTGGTGACACAGCAGATCAATAGCCAATGAGTTGCCTCAGGCTGCTGAATAGTGGAGATGCCCATCTCTCTCTGCCTATTGGCTTCCACTTCTCCTACTACACCTGGATTAGAAAAGGAAGAGGAGAATGTTGCAGAAGGCAAAGTGTGAAGCTGAGTAGTAGGCTAGAGTCTCAATGGTCTCTAGCCCATCACTTTCCTCTCTTCCACACTTCTTCTGTTGTTGCCAGGTGTGCTGTAAGTGATATGGGCACACAGGAGAAAACTGATTACATATGCAGGGACCGAGTCCATGGCTCATGGCACAACTTGATGGACTAGCATGAAAAGAGGAGGGAGGCAAGGCTATAGGTGCAACAATACTGTATACTATAGTTTTTATTGTGAGGATAAGAATGCAAATACAGTGCATTGTACTTCAGTCAAACTGACTGTCCTGCCGGATAGTTATGAAGCTAAACTGAAATTTACACTTGTTGAATTGGATATGTGAACTTTCCCTAGATTTGGGCTGTTTGATATAGTAATCCCTAAAGAGACTGTCTTCTATGTAATGTTACAGAATCATTCAAACCTGGAAGACTCTGATCTGTCTCTCTATATCCCATGTGATGTCTTTTCATTTCACAGGCCTGCTCATCTCTGGATATCTTGCTCAGCAGATGTTTTCTCAGACTGTGGCCAGCCAGCAAATGCAGTTTCCACATATCCTTCCCAAAATCCAGTGCGGCTTGATGAATGTCAAGGTTCCAGAAACCACATCTGGACTCTTTTGCCTGTCCATTGCTACATTAAAAGGGAAGCTAACATAACAAACCGCAGAGACATTAATGGGGTTATTTCCATCTGACAACTGTTTCCTCTCATGCCTTGAAATAAATGGGATATTGTTTCCTTAGGAAAGGACTGAGTTCTCCTTCATCATACTGGTGATGTGGTGACCCAAAGAAATCATCAGGTCATGAATATGACTGCTGGTGTTGGATGATAAATGAAAAGTGCTGGGATTTTTCTAGCTATTGTTGCCGCAAGTTAGTGCTGACTACTAGAAGTGGAAAAGGGAAGGGAGACAACACCTCTGCTCCCATCCAGCCCCCTTGGATGGAGATATTTCCCCATTTTGGTTGACACAAAAAATAATAAACAAGCATACAATTAGCAACTGAATTCAAATTCTTTTACTTCTCAGTCCTGAATAACAAAAGTAATTATTTGTAGCATGATTTGGATTCTATTAATAGATTCTTAATTTTATGGGAAACAAATGTAGGACTTCCTGTAGTAACATAGGCGCAGGCAAGCTTGATACTCTACTGCAGTGTTCTTCAGCCTTGGGGTCAGGACTCCAATGGGGTCACAAAGCCTCAGTTTTGTGGTTGCAGCAACCTACGGGAATGAAAATGGTTGAAGACCATTGGACGAGAGTACCACCAGGTAAAGGGGGGCAAATGGAGTACTCTTTCAGGTACCAAGAGATTATGTCCTGCTCAGGTGCTTAGCAATTGTGCTTCAGGTTAACATTTTCTATTCTCCCAAATAGGAATATTTGGGGGGCATTACAGGGGCAGGTTGTGGGGAGCAATGGTGGCAGGGGAGGGAGGAGAGAGTCTTGGGAGTGGGGTGGATTGATATTGGTTCCCAGCCTCATAGTGTATTTATTTATTTATTTATTTATTTATTTATTGGGGTTGTGGCATGAAAAAGGTTGAAGACCACTGTTCTACTGACATTTGTAGTTAATTTCTAACATGCTGAAGTCAATTCAAATTGATTTTTGAAGTAGTGGTGTGATTGTTTCAACATGTCTTCAAATCATAAGCCAGCCCATTTTTGCTCAGAGCTGGCTCAGATATCAATAAACCATGGCTATGCATGATGTTCCATTGTTAACCCACAATTACATTTCAGATAGTAGTTTATTTTGAAAATTATGGTTAGAACACACCAGGATTTGCTGGTTTGCATGCCATGGCCATACCTATATTGTTACGGAAGTAATGTACGCCTTTCCATATTCCCAAAAGGGAGGGGAAAGTGTGTGTTATTGAGGCTAGGGGATGTCTTTTATTGATGCCCACATCTGAACTGGTGCTTGGACAATTTTTTCTTTTGCTCCATCTACTGAGAGGATGATGAAAGTGAAACAACCACACGCACTGTAGGAAAGTCCATACCACTTAACCGTATTGTGTCAGCAATGAGGAACATATAGTGGTATGTTCATATCTGTTTTCGCAAGATGAAGTTTGTGTGTGGGTGGAAAGAGAGAGACAGCAAGGGGTGTGTGTCGTGTATGGAGATGTGAGGGGGGATGTGAGGGGGACATGAGGAACACAGAGGTGTCATTCGAATGATGCTTCTAGTGTCATATGTATTGTGACCCTAAAAGTGTCAAAGTGGGATTGTGCATGTTGTTTTGTATTGGGAATAGATTGAGAGCATAGCGTAGCATAGCCGGCAGAGAGCAGACCGCCCCAGGTGCCACCCTCAGTAGGGGTAACACCACTAGTGACCAAAACTGTGAAAATGGTTTTTAGGAATAAAAACCATCTTTATATATTATTTGATGTGTAATTTAATGAGGAATGTTATGAAACAAACAGCATTTAAATATCTGTGTTCCATCAAATGTTATATCCAAATAGCCAGAAAAAGAAAACACAACTGACTTATATAACAAAAAGTGGATTTCCTTAACTCAAAACTGACCAATGGGACTGATTGTTCTGAGAGCCAACGAGGCGCTATTATGACACAGTGTGGAACCAATAAGTTGTTATTATGAGTCAGCTCCCTTTTCCATGTATCAGAGCTAATACTAGTTCTATTCAGTCGTGTGAGTATCAAGTAGGCCATTGCTTTTGTTGCTTACTGATATGTTGGGTGATTTGTACTGTTCTATAGTAAAATAAATAAAGTTAATGGGATAACAAAATGAGTTACTACACCAGGTGATAGCAATCCTAGGTAAGCTACTACTGGGAAGTTTGTGTGTTGTTGGTCACTGGTTTAGATAACTTTTAAAGTGGATTCTAAACGTTCATTGTGGACTATAGTCTATCAGTGGTTATTAACCATAATGGCTACATTTAACCTCCAGATGCAGGGGCAGTCTGCCACTGAGTACTATGTGCAGGGGAACAATAGCAGAGGAGAGCACTGATATTCTTCCAACCAGTGTGGGGAAATATTCACTGCATTTATTCTCTGGCCGTTATTATTATTCATTTAATGTCATGACTATTACTGTTTTTCAGCCTCACCTACCTCACAGGTTTGTTGTGAGGAAAAAAGAAGGGAAGGAACCATGCTCACTACCCTGAGCTCCTTGGAGGAAGGGCCAGTGGTGGGATTCAGCCAGTTCTCGCCTATTCTGCAGAACCGGTTGCTAATTTTAGGTTGGGAGAGGGAAGAAAGGCAGCGGCCGCCCTGAAGGACATAGAACCAGTTGTTAATTTATTTGAATCCCACCACTGGGAAGGGCAGTATAGAAGTGTGAAAAAATATAATTAAATTAAATAATGTTGTTGTAGGGGAGGATATCAAAAATCAAATCATGTTGGAGGGAGATAGCAAATGACCCAGCTATTCAATTGACTGACAGGATGCATATAATAAATGGTACATCAATTAATTGCTGCTGTATTTATCCTGGTCAAAGCACAAGACCTAGAGACTGACTTGTAGATACTGACTTTAGTTAAGTATTTAACTAAAAATAGCTATTGTCATGGATGAAGAAAAGTTCATGACCTTATAAGAAAACACAGACCATAGTAATGTTTTCCAGGAAAACAGAAGTTCTTTTAAAGAAAAATGAAACTGATTAACAGTACTGAAGGGAGAACTGGTTAGGCTATCATTTAAAAGGCTGTGAGGTGAGGAAGGGAGAGGGAAAGGGATACAGATTCTTGCTGATGTCGGTCAGCATAACTGGAAACTTACATCATTAGCAGGCATGAGTTGGCTCAGCTGGGTAGGTGAGTAGTAGCTTGATTCCCACATAACTGCTGCTTGATTTAATTCTCCCAAATTCCTCACTGGGTTCCCAAAGAACAAATGTCTGTGACATACCTTGCACCCAAAGAGAAAATGTCTGTGAAAAAAAGAAAAAGAAAGGTGTGTGTATCATGGGGTAAAAAAACCAGATTCCACTTCTGCTTCATAATTGCAGCACTGTGATCCTGTCAGTGCGCTAACTTGTCTTTGGCAGAAAGATTGAAGTCATCTTCAGTGGTTGCATCAGGGATTGGTCAGATCTGGCACTAGCCAAAGGCCCATGCTGTTCAGAGGGACCGCCTGGCCAAGCCCTGAACCCTTCGGGCTGGTGGCAGAGAGAGCACCCAGTGTTCCATCAGGGGGTACCATGTGCCCTGAGTGCCAACATTGGCAACTCTTTTAACTGGTAGCTCTGGCAAAGGCAGAAAACTGCGTGATAGCCACACCTGGTGCAAAATTCGGCTGCCTAGCTTTGAGTGTGTATAAGTAGAGTTTACTGTGCTATGTGCCCAATTAGCAATTCTATCCAGAGCCAGCATTGTGTCCTGAACATTGGATTTGAATCAGATAGAACACTTGGGCTAAGATCCCCTCTCAGATATGAGGCTCCATAACTGGCTAGAAAGTATGCTATTGTGGTCCCAGTGTACTAAAAGGTAAAGGTTTCCCCACGACCGAATGGTCTAGTCGTGACCGACTGTAGGGGGCGGTGCTCATCTCCGTTTCAAAGCCTGTAGAGCCAGCGTTTTTGTCCGAGGACAAGCTTCCGTGGTCATGTGGCCGGCATAAGGAATGCCGTTACCTTCCCACCAAAGTGGTCCCTATTTATCTACTTGCATTTTAGGTGCCTTCAAGCTGCTAGGTTGGCAGGAGCTGGGACAAGCAACGGGTGCTCACTCCGTCACGCAGTCTCGAACTCCCAACCTTGCGGTCGAAAGCCCAGCAACAGCGGATTAACTCACTGCGCCACCACGTCCCAGTGTACTGGCAGTGTGCTAATGTTGATGTAATGTTAGCATAGTGTAGTCAGAATCCTAAGCACTCGCAGCTACAAGCTGAGGAAAAATGATTAAGAACAAGGCAATATTGCTAGACAGATGGATGGGCTTGCACTTGGGCGCATGTGCGCACACACATACTGGCATCTATTGCATCATCACTGAAACACTCAATTTATAGTGTGGTATGCTGAAAATGCTAGCCAGGCATGAAAAGGGCCAGTCAATTCATGATGTTGGGAAAATGCCCTCATGATATCACCCTCTCCCACCACATGTACTAGTATAGTCACAGCCTTCCAAAAATGAGGACATTGTCTCAACATCGTCAGCACCAGGACTCTGCAAAATGACCTATTACAGGTGTTTCTGCAGATGGGTGTTCAAATAATCTCATATCACACTTCATACACATCCTGCAAACAGCAGGTATTTGAGAGGGGCCACACAAGGAAGAAAGGATGGGCAGCCCATTAAAACATTCAGCAAGCTCTCAAACTCACTTACACAGGTATGTAGTTAGAATCCGTAGGCACGGGGTTCAAGTCCTACTGGAAGAACAAGGACTTTTGCCTGGTGTGGGGGGGGGGGAGGAGAGAGGAAATGATCCTTTTGCCAGGAAGTGTGGAAAGAACACACCAGGAAGCTAGAAACAAGGGAACTGCACGTTCATAATGGGCAAATTGGTGACTCGCAGTAGCCAGAGATCCTAGAGTCTGTCAATGCATGCCCACTACACTGCTGCTGATGGTCCTTCAGGACTTGACCATGATCTGCTAGCACCAAGAAATGATATTGCCTGTGAGCACGGTGGGGTGACAGATCACTCTAGAAGTGGGGGAAAAGACCAGAAGGCCCAGGAATGGGGTGGTGAGTGGGATGCTTACAGCTAAAGTGAATTGTGCTAATGCCTGCAGCCTTAGTTGTTGTCTCCTCCTTTTTTCAGCACTGGAGTTTCAGGGTTGCTGGGGCCAATGGAGGTTGCTTGCCAGAAAGGGAAAAGGGAGGAAATGATACCAGAAGGAAATCCTTTCTGGGAATCCCCAATCTGGGCAGTTTTGAGATATCAGAGAGTTTCACTGAATGCTGTTTGTGACGTCTTGGTATCTTTCCCATGGTTTCCATTCAAGATCAATTTGCCAATATTTGCAGGTGATGCCCACCCTGATGTGTTTCAGCCTGTTTTTTTTTTTAAATAAATAGCATGGCTCTGTGCATACACACTCATGCAAAATAGCCCAAAACTGCAGTGTGGGGGGGGTGGGTGTATGGGAGCTTTAGCACTTAAAGCCCACCACAGTTCCATGTCTCCCCTCCCATTACAATATTTAAAGTTCTAAAAAAGCTTCTACTGGCTTAATAGAAGCTTTTTAGTTTTGATTAATTTTACTATGCATATTAAAAACACTAAATATAATGTATTTACTACATACACACTCACAGTGCTATTTATTAAAGAAAACAAGGCTAAGGGCCAAATGCTTACAATTATTCTAAGATGTACTGTAAAAGGCACTGTTTGCTTGGCCCTGAGGCTGATTGACAGGGAAAGTGCTGGGTTCGAGCCCTTCCTAAAATAATGTGCTATGCTGATTTCAACTGTGTTGTGGTTATTCATTGATAAAGAAATTGCACTTTCTCTGTTGTTACACCACATGCTCAGAATTGTCTTCCTACTGAATTTTGGGACCAATAGCCCAGTCCTATCCTTTACTAGCATGAAGCCATACCAAAATAGGCTGCATTGTATGAACAGAGTGTGATGACAAATCCCTAGCTGAGTCAAGGGGTGGAAATGTGACCTGATCCTGCATTTCTGGTGGTAGTGAAATCTACCCCATCTACCCCAGGTGTGGATTTGATGTGACGTTAGAGTGGGGGAGACACCAGAATTCCCAGAGGGGAAATGGCCTTTCTAAGCACTACCCTGGTGTTTGCTACATCCTCATTCACTTCCAGCTGTCTTTTATTTCTCACACATTGCTCATCATGTGGAACTTGCTTTTTCCCTCCTGGTTCTTGCCAATCATGTAGAATGGACATTTTTCTGTTGTTATATCTTCTGGTAGAAAATGTTCTATTTCTAAAAATACATTGTTCCATAAAATTAATTAGCATGCAATTCTAGCCCGAGGGGTTGGGTGGGGCCAGGATCCACCAGTTAGGCCAGATCCTAACCTCCCATCCCCATCCTGGTTGGCCCTGATCTGGCCTGCTTGGATTTGTATGTCCGATTTCAGTGGTACAGATCCAAGTAAATCTATTTGGGTTGCTGCCACATTACCTGGTGGGAAGGGGAATATATTCCCCTGACCTGGGTTGTGCCACAGCACGTCCCAGCCCTGTACTGGATATGGGGCAGGCCTGCTGGTCTCCCTATTCTAGTAAGGGGGTAGGATTGTGCTCTAAAAAGTACAAAACAGTGAAACAGTATTCCCAATCCCTTGAAATGAAAGTTCATCTGGCTAAACTTCTCAAAGCACCTTACGTGCCATTTGAGAATTCGTCCCCAGCTCTGATGCTCTAGAGCATCTGTTCTTAGTTCTTGGATTTTCCCACTGACATGTAAAGAAAAACATTTCTTGTCCTGAGCAGAAAACTTAATACTTCTCTTTCTCTCAGATATTGGGTATTTTTTAGGGTCTGAGAAAAGAAGGAAGAATTCAGAGGAAGCAGCCCAGCTGGGGCATCCAGTGGACTCTTCATGGAATCCACAAGATGACTGGATCATCTCAAAAAACAAAGACAATAAAATACACTTCCCAATCCCAGGTACTGTATATACTCCAGTATAAGTCAATCTTATGGATAAGTCGAGGGCATGTTCTAAGCCAAAAATAATAGAATTTGCTATGACTCATGCATAAGTCAAGGGTGAAACTTAGGGGGCTGGTATGAAATTCTTTGAAAATGACTTACCAGTTCTGAGGCAGCAACAGAAAGCTAACCAAAAAAGGAGCTATTTCACATTCTTCTGAGGCAGCACAGAAATGGAGCTATTCTCCAAACAAGAAGGGAGAGAGATGAAGGTACTTATTGGAGTTGTAGGTTTTGTGAGGAATACAGCACAGCACCTCCATAGCAGCAGCCTTCATAATGACTACAATTCCCAAAAGCACTTTCACCTCTCTGCCTGTTTGGAGAAGAAGGAAAATGGCTACTGGTTTTTTGCTTGCTGAGAACAATTACTGGTAAGTAAAATTGCTCAATTTTTCTAACCTCCCAGCTTTCTGCTTCTTAGACCAGCCCCTACCCAAGCTACTGTTAAAAGCTTTACTAACTGTATTGACCCATGTATAAGTCGATCCATGTTTTCAGGGTCAATTTTCAGGCATAAAATTTCAGACTTATACATGAGTATATACAGTAAATGGATTTGGTTCAATGGGAGTACAAAAGCCTGGTCTTATGCCATTGGCTATGTGGTGGCTAATGCAAAACAGGTTTATTGGGCCCAAATAGCCTGGGAACAGCCTTGTCCCTTATTGTAACATTTGTTGCTGCTACAGAGGAAGGGGCACACCGCAAGATCTGAAGGGGGGACATTTCCTACTTCCACTTGAAATCCAGCAAGTAAAAATGATTTTAAAATATGATCACCTCCATAAATCAATCTGGTAAAAATTCTTTGCTACTGCAACTGCTCCTGGAAGTTTCCCACAGAAGCTCATGAATCATATTTCCAACTTTCTTCTCCTATCTACCCTGAACAACTGCAAACTGTTTCCTGATCCAGCCTTGCCGCTGGAGACACATGAGCTGAGCCTCATCACAATGTAGTAGAACCAAATATGCAGCATTTTGTTGCCAGAGAACAGGAGTAATTTTTTTTTAAGAGTCTGTCTCAAAAATAATGTCTGAGGTTTTTTATGGGACAGTCTGCTGGATTTTGTGGGAAAATGTCAATGCTACACCCCTCAGTAGGAGGACACCAAAAATCCATGTCCTTCAACTACTCCTATTGGCAAGGGACCGTTCCTGATTTCTGGTGCCTGCTGTCCCTGGTAAATCCCTGCTGTTCCTATTTGCCTTTTGGAAAACCAGTTTAATACCATTATGTTAGCATGAGTTGCTGAGGGTACCATTTTTCAGGCTTTAAACACTTCTACATTTCTATAAAAGTTAATAGCCCAATACTTCTGGTAGAACAAGCATTCCACCAGTGCTAACTGCAAAGCACTTTCTGGTAGCATATTCAGAGTGCAATCCTATACAAAGCCAGCCTAGTAAGGTCGACTTAGAAGGGCAATATCCTAAGGCCCATTAGGAGGCAGCAGCAGCAACAACATGCAGGACAAGGGGAGATTTTCCCCTTACACCCACGTAAGCCCCAGTCACCCCTATGGGTCTGCTCGGATCTGCGCTGGCAAAATAGCAGGTGCAGAGGAATGTGGACAGGAGCGGTCCAAATCAGGGCCACCCTGGCCAGGAATCGGCATTAGGCTATGGCACTATGGCCGTCCTGCGTCACAACCGCGTCACAACCCCCATCTCTGCCCACTGTGCCGCCCAGTTACGCCCCCGGAACACCTCTGGAATGCCCTTGCGGAGGCCCTGCACTGACTGAGCGATGCCGGCGCTTGACTGGCACACGGCCGTCACTGCTGACAGTCGTAGTGGTGCCCGAACGCTGGCTGAGTGCCATAGCGCCGACATGGACGCCCTATATGGCAAGTTTGCGACAGCGTTTGGCCGGTGCAAGAGCGCAGCGCCAGCACTAAGGGGGTATAGGATTGTGCTGCCTGTAGTGCACTGCAGGGATACCGGCAGAAAGCCTTCCTGCATGCATGATCAGCCCCCCCCCCCCGCTGTATGCCAGAGCAGATAAGCAGGAGAGGAAGGAGGGGTGGGGGAGGGGCAAAACTGGGTGTAATGGGCTAGGGAAGGGGTGAACCTGACAGCAATGGTGTGTGCCAGATCCTATCCCCCTTTCCTGCAGCCTCCCTGCATACCCTTTTCTTGGACTTCCACTAGCAAAATTGCTAGCATGGGTTCAAGGAGACCTACCGTGGAGTGATGCAAGTCAGTTATATTTTTTCTGGTCTTTCTTTGATCAAAACACTTTCTTGATTTTAAAACAGTACAGATAGGGTTGCCCACCCTCCAAGCCTGACCTGTCTCTATAGGAATCAGCACCCATCTCCAAGAGACTACTGAAAGAAATTGTGGAGATTTTCACAGGACCTCCTTGGCTAATTTATTAACTCATCATGTTGGCAGTGGGTGGAGTTTGGAATGCAGGAATAGCTTCAGTCAGAGTTGGCAACCCTAAGTACAGAGCAGCCTGGCCACGCTAAGCAGGATGAAGTGGGCTATTTCAACCAGCAAATTGTGGGTCAGTTCTCAGGGGCAGGTTGGCAGCCCATCCAGCACCCTTGCCATGTTTGGCCTGCAGAGGACGGAAGGTGAAATGATGCAAGACTGCTTTTCTCTTGTCAGGGATTGGCCAGGTAGTCCCATGTTTGCTGATGACCCATGCCGATCAGGGGGGCCCACATAGCTGGGCCGACCCCTGAAATCAGTACTGATGGCAGTGGTGATTTCCAGTGCACCATTAGGCATAGGTCAGAGCAGGGCCAGCCTTAAGCCAATTTGACAAAATTTGGCCCCAAGCTTGGGGGGGGGGGGCCCTGGATCAACGCAATGAGCGAATCGCCTGCTGCTGCAACTGGGATCTTGGGTGTTTTGGAGGCTGGTGTAGCAAATGGAGCACCTGTGTTTTGGGCCTTCCCTCCTGCCCCTGTGTTTGAATGGCCTGACATGGGCCTCTTGGAAGCAGTAGTGATGATGTCATCACATCACCACCTACTATTTCCAGGTGCTGCACTTTGCGCGCTTCACCACAAGTGCACCATGGCTGTATGGAGAGTGGGGGGGGGGCTCTGTGTGGAGGGTGGAGGCCCCTCAGAAATGCCCCACATTGGGACACACCACCCTTGGGGCTGGCCCTAGGTAGTGGGGCATCATCAGGATGCTTTGCCTCAGGGCCCCAGCAAACTGGTGCCAGCACTGCCTCTTCCCTTTCTAACAGAAAAGAAAGGAGGAGAATTTGAAAGAAGGAAGAAATTGAAGTGTGATTTTAATAGAAAAAAGAAGTGTGTGTGTGTGTGGGGGGGGGAGTGGGTTCCTTTATTGCTCTGTTTCAGGCAGTAAAATATTATGGAATGGCAAGTAGACTTCAGCAGTGTGTAATGAATTGGGATACTGCATGGCTTGCCCGATGATTCTTGGGTGATCACAAGTGTATTTCACCTGTGCAACGCTGAAGCGTGTGACAGAGTCTTCATTTTGGTAATGTTCCATGTTGTGGCTGGAATGTTGGAAAGGTACTTTCCAGATAGCTTGTTTAATCAGGTGGAGACTTTCTCCATGGCAGCATCAGTCTCCCATTCAGTTGTTGCAGTTGCCAGCTGGAGTGTTGCCACACAAAGGCAATGATTTATAATTTGCTTCCTTATCCAAGTGATTGGGTTGATGATCAGAGCTTGAAAAGAATGTTTGGGAGTCCCTGCATGGGCACTGGAATGTTTACATTGGCTCTGAGCTATTGAAATAAATGTTAGGTCTTTATAGAACAAGCAGCAAATGAGGATTTGAATTTGATCACTTTTCTGACACTATTACAATGAACAGCAGTGCTATGCAATGAAGGCTTTTATATGGTGCTAGGATACCTCCCAGTGGCCCAATGCAGGTACATTATCATCTCCTACTAATTAATTATCATTTTTAGTTATGAAAATCTTTTCAGAGATGTGGGGTGACTTATCAATTTTTCCTTACCATGCTTTAAAAAAATTATCAACTTGTTGGTGGGAATAAAAAAGGAACAAATAACATGGCCAGCCCAAGATTTCCTGATACCTGAAGCAGCATTCTCAACAGGGGGGCAGAAGGGGGGGCAAGAAGGGGCAGGGAGTAGGGTAGATTGGGTCCAGGAAGGAGTGGGTCCAAGAGCAGAATCCAAACTCCCTTCCTTCACCTGATCCTGAAGCCCAAGTTTACCTGCACCAAGGATTTTGCTGGAGCAGATCCAAGTAGACCCCTCCATACCACAGAGACCTAAGGTACCTCTGAGTAAGGTTCCCTTACCCAGGAGAGAAGTCTGGGACTGCCCCCCCCTTGCAGGTGTTGACACGGCTGCATCATTGGGTAGATAGGATTGGGTTGTGAGGATGTTTAGATCCCCCCTGGCTCGCAAGCATCGGGAACTAGTCCCTGTGGAAATCAGGCTGTTGAGCTAGATACCAATGGCCTGAGTGACTGCTCCAGTAGTGGTCGGGGTGAGCTTGTACACCATAGTCAAATACAGCAGGCTGCAGAATGTGTTGTGGGTGATGACCTAACATAGCCCTTAGACTTGCCAACTCCTGAAAGACACAATTATGGTCTCCAGGCAAAAGCAAATAAAAGGAATTGTCAAACATGTAAACCATTCCTCCCTCTTGCTGTCCACCATGGCTACCAGAGTTACAGAGAGGAGCAGTTTACATGGCAAGATAGGGTGCCTTGCAAAATGTAGCTCTCTACCCCCCCGCTTTAGGGATGCTATCCCCAGGACAAATTACTGTATGTGGGCTGCAGGTGGCTTGGAGATTCACAAGCATAGTAACCGTTGAGCTTTCCACAGGTAGCTATGAAGACTAGATTGCATGCATCCATACAGACAAGTCTACCAATGGCCACTAGTCAGGATGCCTGTACTATCTCCAGGTTCTGCAGTAGAATGCCTTTAATTGCTAGTTCCTGGGAATCAGTACTGAAAGAAGACTGTTTGCCTCATGCCCCACTTTGGGACTTCTCAGAGGCATCTAGTTAGCCATTGTGGGAAACTGAATAATGAGCTCAACGGTTTTCCTCCAAAACATTTCTGCATTGTTAAGATTCCTGGAGAGGAAGAATTTAGATCCAGCCTGGCTTTTTTATGTCCCTGAATTCTTAATATGCTATGTTCACCTATAGCCACCAGAGAGCAGTAACAAATCAAAAAAGATACTCTACAAATCTTATAATTTTTTTCTTTTTTAAAAGTAAGGCTGAGAGGTGTGGTCTCTGCCCTTAAAGAGCTATGATTGGCCTGAAAAGGGGATGTTTCTGATAGGCTGAATAGAAAGAACAATTGCTTAGATGGTTAACTTAACAAGCTGGGTGCCTTACCTACCAGAAAGGTAGTAAAAACTGCTCAAGATCTTTCTGGGGTTGAGTGTTGCCCTTTGAGGTGAGTCCTGTATGAAACAGAATAGTTTCTTTTGTCTGTGAGGTTGATTTTCTTGCTGAGGAGCTTGGGGTTTAATGCCTGTGGAAACTACAGTAGGTTTTTAATTTGTCTTTGCTAGTGGTACTAATCTCTACAAGTTTTAAATTCTCCTTTAAAACTGTATGTTTGCCTGAGGTGGGTTGTTGCTATCTTATTCCTGCTGAAAGTTGTTGAAAAACTTTGAAAGGTAAAGGTGAAAAAGTCCTGACTTAGTTTGTGTTTTTGCTGCCTCTGTTCAGTAAACTGACCTTCTAATGTGCCATAAGACTGCAATAGGGTGTTCCGTTCTGTCTCAAAGAATCTCTGGCTTAGGATATAGCATGTTTGAGGCTAGCTGTTAAAGGGTGGGTGACTTGTGTTCCCCATCTGTGTAAGGGTTATATTGTTTTAATTCCCCTATGTGGTATCACAAATGATATGAATATATGGTAACGTGTTAATCAGAGTGTGAGTGGCATTGGACTTCCCAATGAGACTGCAAAGAATTTTTTTTACCATATGTGGTGGACTTGCACAAATGCAAAAAACATACCAGGCTTGGATACACCAGCAGATGCAGTGGAGTTTTAAGGTTAATTTACAAATGAAACCAGAAGCCTTTTTACTGGGTATACTTGATCATCAGGTACCAAAAGACTTTGAAATTTTATTTTTATATGTAATGTGACAACTGTGGCGAGGCTACTGTATGCACAACATTGGAAGGTTCCAGCGGTACCTTCAATTGAAGATTGGTGGATAAAAATACAGGACTTAATGGAAGTGGATAAACTTATGACTTTACTTAAAGAGAAGTCAGTAAAATCATTTATGAACAACTGGAGACTACTCATTCTTCCTGCATGAGAAGGGAAATATTGGTGTAACAAATTATGGACTTGATAAATAGGTGAATGATTTTGACTTAAAACATTTTGCTGGGGATTAAAATAAATGAGAAGGAGGTAAAAATTAGTATTATTAAAGAAAGGAATAAGGTTGGCCGAGAGACAATTTTTAATTTGAGCAATTGTCAATTTTTTGTAGAGGCTGTAAAGAATGTAAATGTACTATGTGCTTTCTATATTCTGAATTTTTTTAATATAGTTGTGGGTTTGTTTGTTTGTCTTAGTTGTGGTAACAAAAATTAGAAAAAATAAAAAAAGAATTTGTCTAGATCAGATAATCAGCTGGATTCTATACCAATAATCCTGGGGTGTGTGTGTGTGTGTGTGACTGTTGTTTTAGCTCGCTATAGCTTCTTGCCTAGTGGTTTATTATTCTCCTCTTTTATTTGGGGGGGGGCAGGGAAGGTGATCGGTCTCTTGAAGGGCTTGGCTGTATAATTGAGGGGTAGCTTTCCCTAGGATTGTTGTCTTGAGGAAAATGGCATCTTTCTCAAAAAATAAATGAGTATTTTCAACCACCTCCAAGATACTGGGGGGGGGGGCAGTGGTGTCATTCAAATGATTTAGGAACAGGAACTCACTTTTGAGTTCAAATTCAAATGTTGAAAAAAAAAAAACACCGGAAGCAGCCACAGAGCCCGTTAGGATCCGGAACGCCCGTTCTGGTCCGTTCCCCCTGAATGACATCACTGGGGGGGGTATATCTTCCCCCAGTCACAGTAATGCATGTTTGAAAATTGTTTTTAAAAATGTCATTTGGGTACTAATATTAATTGAAAGGTAGGATATAGATATTTCAAATAAACAAAGTAAAAATTTTCTTTGCAGATACCAAGATGAGTTGCTTCAGTTTCCTGAAGGTCATGATGGTCTTGTTTAACCTGGCCATAGCTGTAAGTACTTGGCTTTTTTTTTTAACCTCCAATTAGGAACCATGAGGGAGCTCGTAGCAACAGTGCTGTGGGGAGGCTGACCCACTTCAACAGTCTGAGCCCTTTAGCGGTAGCTTTACTGAGGGCTCTTCTGGTTGAGAGGCGCACAGACAAGAGGCTGAAATCTTAGTATTTCATAGTAATGTGGCTGAGAACTGTGCTGACCAATGGTCTTCAGGCTAGAAGGGGCTACAGACTGTTCCAGTTCGGAAAGACTTTGCACAGGGAAGATCAACCAGGTCTTCTGCTTGATAGCACTAGCCATTGTTAACATCATGTGTGTTGAAGGTTCAATATGATGTTTATCTCTAGTGATTCAGTGTTTATAGAGGCCTTTGTCAGTTGGATTATTCGGAACTGTTATCAGTGCATGAGGATTAAAGGGGTAAAATGCAGACTTAATAAATCTGAGAAAGGTGAATATGTTTATTACAGCCATAGTGTGTGAATAATTATGGGGCACAGGATGATATGATGGGAGGAGTGCCAAGTGACTGTATAGATTTTCCCTATCGGGCAAATAGCAGTTGGGTGTGTGGAATGTTTTTATTGTGGGAGAAGGAAGCAAACAAATGTTTCATAAACCTTCCTCTTTTGCTGTAGTTCCAGTCAGGCTCCATATGCAAATTTTATTTGCCACACTCGTACACATTTTAAGAGATTAAATTGCAAATTTCCTGTTAATTCACCTAGTTGTGCCCCTGGTCTCCTAATAAATGTATCTGGAGTCTCCATTAGATGACCTAGTGGCCTCTTTTGAATTCATGTTTGAACTAGCAAACAGCGGCTCTTGAGTATCTTTCACAGCACATTAAGGGAAGCCGAGTCTGCTAACCCAGGCTAGTTACAGCTGTGTTAACTCATGGCTTACTTTTGTCCTGTACAACATGGAATAGTTACTTAATACTAGGGTTGGCTTGAAAGGAACTTCCTCTGTTTCTCTGATTGCTTTCTGTTCTGACACACCCATAGGGCAAATAGAAGTACCGCCACAAGATCCTATTGGTTTTATTAGCTTTCATGATGGGTGTGCCTTCATGTGGAAGCAGGCTAAGCCCACAAAATGGGTAACTTGAAAGCAATTAGTGCTCACTCAGATGTATTCAGTGGCTGTGACTGGACAGGCTGAGTGGGTTTTATGGTTTCTGCGTTGGTTTCATACTTGCACAGTTAGCAGTGTTGCAACAAGAAGTACAGCCATCCTCCTACGTGCTTCTGTGGAAACTTTCTAAGGGAAGTCTTGTATGCCAGCTCAAGCTGGCTGGTGAGAAAACTAGAAGGGTTTGCTCAAACACTCAGAACTGCCTGTGTGGATCGAACATCATCTCGCTGGTGCTGACCCGGAATGCTGATCACAACAGAACAGTGTTAACATATGCTGGTGATTTAGGCCAGGGATGAGTGGAAGGGATTGTACATAAATTTCTGGGTGACTTCACAAGTACACAAAATTTTCAAACTCCCAACTGTTTAATGATAAAGCATCACTTTAATGATAAAGCATCACTTTAAAAAAAAAAAAACTTACCTGCCATGGCTGGCATTGTGCTAAATATTGTTTATCAGTATCTCTTGTCTTCCAAAATCCAAGTATTAATTGGCTGCCTCTGAACATCCCTTCTTACAACTTTTCTGCTCAGTGGTAGAGCTATGTGTTGGAATCTCTGATCTGTAACAATTTAGGTGTAGACTTGTATTTGTACATGTTGCTTATCCCAGGGTGGGGTTCTTAGGGTGCAATATGTAATTGGGACTGCTTCTGCAAGACACCATTTTGCAAACTTCTGCACTATTTTGCATCTGCACCATCGAGTTGGTGGAAATCAGGATTCTCATAAAACCCAGGTGGATTCCTTAGGGCTGGCCACCCTTGATGAAGGTTGGATAAGCACGTACAGTATTCAGGTGGATAGTCACATGGAAACTTGCAACCTGCGTCACAGTGATTCTGTGCTGTTCTCTTAAGCACAGGGAACCCTAAAGTTCTTCCATAATGAGCACAACTTGAAATATTGATTTGAGCCTCTCAAAGCAAGACGGTGTATCCAGTTGGTAGGGCTTACACATTACTGGGCCTCAGAACAGGAAGATTAGAAGCAAAGAGATGCTTATGGAATGATACATCCAGGTTTTTTCTAGGCTTTCTTGCTAGCTTTGGCTGCAAGAGCTATTTGGCTATTAGTACCTGAAAGACAGATGAGAGAATTTGTTTACAACCCTGGGTTTGCTGTATAGGTATAGCCTACCTAGTTAGTTTCCTGCCAGCCTAGCAGTTCGAAAGCATGTAAAAATGCGAGTAGATAAATAGGTGCACTATGGCGTATAGTCATGCCGGCCACATGATCATGGAAGCTTGCCCTTGGACAAACGCTAGCTCTACAGGCTTAGAAACGGAGATGAGCACCGCCCCCTACAGTCGGTCACAACTAGACCATTCGGTCATGGGGAAACCTTTACCTTTTACCAGTAAAGCAATATCACCAGGTCAAGCCAGGTCCATTGCCATCAAAAGGCACCCTTGGCTGGGCCAATTCCTGAAATGGCAGCAGTGGTACCCAATGTGTCATTGGGTAAGGCATGGGGGGACTATGTACTTTGGGGAACTGAGTGTACTGTCTCAAACAATCTAGCACCAGCTCTGCTGTTGAAAAAAGGCTATGCTGTAGATGTTTGTGTATAGTCTCATGTAGAGTGCATTCCTGTCTGTCTTGCTATATGCATTTAAACTGGACACCAGCTATGCCTTGACATCAGCTGTGCCTTCCGCAGGCATGTATGCATAGTACTCATGGAGTAATGCCCATATGTGATGGTGTACATGTGACATTTCCTTGCATCTGTATAGGAAAATGGTTATGTGTGAATCAGGCTGTAATAGTAGCTTTCCTGGAAACGTCACAGAGGTTGCTTCGTAATATTTGGGACAAAGTTGCTCATTCTGGGAATGAAGTCACTTCCTCTTTCAGGGAAGTTGTAATAAGTGGTTTTTGTTGTTTAAGCCCAGGGCCTTGAATAATTTCTGAACAAAAAAATATTTCTTGTTGCCGTCATCTCTTATGGGTCACAGCAGGCAATTGCTTGAAAGATTAAGCTGAAAACCTGGCTATCGTTTTAAATACAGTTGTTCTGGTGGACGTGTATCTTCACTTTGCTTGGCCAACTAGACATGACTATAATCCCATAATCGATCCTGGCATTAAAAAAAACCCAATTGAATCTGGCATGGTGTTTTTTTCTTATGTAATAGCACTCGAAGGAGCCTTGCTGGTAGAGGGGATGTTTAGACCAACCCTGTCCCAGGATCCCAAAGCATATAGGACCTGTGGGGAAAACCATCCCATTGGAGTCCATGGAAGCTTTCCCCCCCCCCAGGGCAGTGGTTCCCAAACGCCTGCAAGGGAGTTGGGAACCAGGTACGTGCTTGCGTGTGGGGGGAGGGGGGCAACAATGGCTTCACTGCGCTGCCACTGCCAAGGAGCTTTTTTTTACCTTGGTGCAGCCCTTTTACCTTTTGCAGGCTTGCAGC
>JAJKFI010039519.1:0-17127 GCA_029204185.1 Lerista edwardsae | reverse complement strand
ACCTTTTGCAGGCTTGCAGCCCCCTCTTATCTCCTCCAGTAGCTGCTGATCAGAGGTAAGGGCTATTTTTCAGCAGCTATGGAGGAGATAAGAGCGGACTGTGAGCCTGCAAGAGACTTAGGAAATTGGATCTCTGGTACAGGAGGGTTCCAAGATGGCTGTAGGAGAGGGAAATTCTATGACTGAAGCCATGTTAATAGAACCATTTCACGTTAATACTTCCTTGCTCTCCCTATGGTTGAGACAAGAACAGGTTTCCTTATCTCCTTTTTTCTGCAAGAGAGAATGTTTCCTTGATTCTGTTCGTATGAACGTTGGCAAGCAGTAAAGGAGGACTTGTGCTGCCAATAGGATGTCTCTGTCCACCAAGAAGGTGGAATAAAGTTAGGGGAAGGGGGCATTTGAACTCCTTGACATCTCCCCCCCGCCATGCTGATTTGAGTAGGTTTCACAAAATGGAGTAGATCTGGCTCAATTGATTCTCAGCTGGACTCTGTCAAATCTGTTTCATACTCTTGTGCAGAGTTGCTAGTGGTCTGAACTCTTGTGTGCCATATGCCGGAGAACTTGGGGAACTGAAAAAGCAAAAGCAAGGATTTTCCCTGCCCTTTATTTCTTTTTTAACTCGTTTGGCACATGCCTATGTGACACAGAGCAGGGAAGGTGGCCCAGAAGGACTTGTGTGCTTAAATAGTTTCACCACTACCTCCTGGCAACAATGTGTTTTCTGCAATTACCTATTCATGGCTGCCTGCCTGCTCACCATTACTGTAATTACCAGTATAGTAGTTCTGGCAGTCTTGTGTGGGATTAACTTAGCTGGAACACGGGAAACCTGGACTTGGCCTAATAAGATATCCCTGCAGCCCAGTCCTATCCACAGCACGTGGCTGTGTGCACAACAGAGTGCAGTCTGCATGCTGTGGAGGGCTGGCCAGAAGGCTAACAAGAGGTAACCTTGGTAGGCCTTCTGTTTGCCTATGAGAGTGCTGGCCTAACTGAGCTAGGTTAGGATTGCAAAGTTTGGCTGGCACAAGGGCCACCATAAAGTGGGTTTGGACCACTCTCAGAGTCGGGGAGGATGGCACATGGCTGTGTGCTGACCTCTCTGACTCCGGGTGGTCCAAACATACTTTATGGTGTCTCTTGTGCCAGCCAAACTTTGCTGAACTAACTGTGTCAGAGCCTTACACCCGGTTAGAATTGCGTTCTGAGTCTTCTCAGTCTCGTGTCGGCTATGAAGCTGGCATATGTCTAAGGAGAGGACGGGAGTGGGTTAGTCAAGAGTAGAAAGCTGGCCACTGAGAGCACTCCTCTGTTGAGTAAGGATGAGCCACTTATTTTGATCTTCTGTTCCTGACAATGAGGGCATATTTATGGTGGATAGAGTGTTAAACCTTTCCTGCAAGGCTTCCAGTACACCTTTCCCTTCACAATTAACCTTTTTTTGTGTGTGCGCTAAATTTAGCAACAAGGATAAAACGTCGCCTGAGCTACCACTACAACATTGTTTATATCAACGTGTTTTAGAAATGTTCATAAGAATTCTGCCGTGGATGCTTCCCTGCCCCCCTTTTCCTTCTTCAAATGCAGGAAGAGAAAGATTGAAAGCTTTGGATCTTGAAATCACCACAATTGTCAGAGCTGGGATGTAATGGGGAGCTGTGGCTCATTCAAAACCAGAAGCTTCTAGTCTGGCATGTGAAGTAGGAAGAGCACTGGCCCAAAGAGAGAGCAAGCTTGCTTATAATTTTTAGACTGTATTGTACATCGTAATTATTGGAAAATTTCTTATTGGTGATGGGGGAAAGCAGAATAGAGCAAGCAGCGGATTTTCCCCCTTAGGGCATCACAGTTCCATCCAGTGCATATCTACAGTGTCTGATTAGGATCAGAGGTATAACTAACACTTGGAATGCAATGCCCTGTAGCTGCATCGCCATGCATGGAGGTGTGCTTAAGATGGCGGGGGCATCAGAGCCTTTGGTATGTATATCTTATCAGGTCAGTGGTCAGAAGACAAAGAGAACATGCTCAGAGGAGAAGGGAAAGAAATAAGGTCAAGGCCACACCCCCTCAGGAATCACAGAGAGGACAGGTAAGAAGGGTCAAGGTCACAGGACATCACATTTTCCCCTTTTGGACATTAGACTGCCCCCTCTAGACAGCAGATGGAGTTGCGCCAACTCCAACAATAATCTGAATAGAATTTTTTAAAAAGAACCATAGTTTAGATCAGGGGTGTCAAACATAAGGCACGCACACAGAGGAAGGTCCTTATCTGCTTGGGGGGAGATCGGGCTTGTTATACTTTAGCTGCAAAGTGACAACTCTCAGTTGTAATAGGAGCCAAAAGGCTTATTTCCTTCCTTGGTTCTATTATCTTTCTCTACCTGCTGAAGAGAAACCAGACAAGGTGTGCAGACTGCTGATCAAAGTGATACTTGGTAGCCAGACATGAAAGCAGATCACTGATGGAAGGAAGGCAGTAACTTAAGGCCAGGGTGTGCTGATTGAGGGAGGCAGCGTTAGAGGGTGAGTGCTGGTTGAGGGAGGTCTGAGGATGTGGTGGTGTGGTCATCATAGTTAAGCCAGACTGTCTATTGCCAATTTTAAGATGCTAGTGGATTATTAACTGCTCTGCATAGTAGGGGGAAAAATTAGAAAGAATACTGTTTGGCAGAAGTAGCATTGCTAAAAGTATGGACCATATAATAATTGGGCTGTCCCATATCTTGGAAATATGACCAAGATTTATGTATATTTTGCTCAGGATGAGAACACAGTATCTATTTCTGCTCATCCCCTGCTTAATGATGTCACTTCCTGCTTGATGACATCACTTCCGCAAGCCCCATAGATGAAAGCCCCATAGATGCACGTTTCAGCCTGCTTTATGAAATGAGTGTGACACCCCTGCTTTAGGTTATAGTTTTAATTTGGGTCTTTATGTTTTTATGTCTGCATAACTTCTTTAGTGGAAGAGTGTATATATTGTTGATAATGTAGACAAATTCAAAGGATGGGTTTTTATATTTGCCATTCTCCTGGGTCCCCCAGATATAGGGCCAGCCCATCCATGGGGATGACTGAAGCAGTTGCTTGAGGCAGCACATTGGTAAAGGGGGGGCCCATCTCTGCCTGCTTGAACCCTCTGTTCTCCTTCCTCTGTCTGGATTGGAAAAAGGGCACAAAGAGGAACTAGCTCATCAGTTTCTTCCCCTCTACAACATTGGAAAGTGGGAGGAGGGAGTCTGGCCCATGATTGTGTAAGAGGGAGAAACATTTGGCATTTTGCCCAAAGAAAACATACAGTATGAACTCTAGAAATCAGAGTATAGTACATTGAGAACCAAGACATGTGTTGTCCTGAGACGAAAATGGTACTTACTAGTTTGTCCCCAGAGATGTGGGGAGAAACTAGGAGCAATGCTAGAGATCAATTATCAGTGATCTTTTGCATTTGCTTGTGTTTTTTTAAAATTCTGAATTTGGTCTGAGTCATCGTGCTGTGGAGGGGTATAAACTCTTTCACCTATTTCAGTGGTTCTCAAACTTTTTAGACCTGGACCCACTTTTTAGAACGGCATTCATGTCGGGACCCACCAGAGGTGAGGTCAGTCAGAAGTGACATCATCAAGTAGGAAGTGCCATCATTGTGGCATAATAAAAAGACACTCTTGGCGTTCTTGAGCTGCAGCAATTGCACAACCATAAAACATCTCTGACAAAAAGCAAGATTAGGTCAAAATATTATGTAAAAGTACTAAACTAAAAAACCCCTCACTTAAATTCAAACTCTTAACATTCACAAAAGGAATATAGCAAGAATAAGGTCTGCAGCTTCCAAGATGGCTTCTCCCAGCTTTCCTCGATCCACCATACCAGACATCAGGTCATGACCCACCATGTGGATCCTGATCCTCAGTTTAAGAAATACTGACTACTCAATTACCCCAGAAGCAATTTGCCCCACAAGTGGCCTCCTTGCTCCAGCTTCATAGTTCTGATTTATGTTGGGGGCCTTGCAGCAGCTGCTAATATTTCTAAATAACTTGGGAATTATTGATAGGGGCAGTTTAAAATTGGTGTGTGTGTGTGTGTGGATTTCATTGTTATCCTGAAAAAGGGGGCTGAAAGTGGTGTTACATGTTTTTATTACAAATTACATTTTCATCGTTTTAAAACTTTTTTAGCAAGTGTAATCATTGCCAAATACCTGGTATATGTTTTATTCCTGTGCCTGTTAGCAGAGGCATAAAATAGGCTTTATCTTTTTTACTTTTACTATAGTGGGGTGAATGGGGGTTCCTTCTGGAACCCATGTTGAGCTCAATGCACATCGGATCAGGAGCATTCTGGTGGCTTTACGTTCCCCTTCAACTAGCCTCTGAGCCAAGGCACGTTTGTTTACTTGTAAGTAAACGTGACCATGTAGCCAGAGACAAACCGAGTGCTGAGTGCGCCCATGGCAGAGCGACAAAACCACGCCCTCAGCACGTCACCGCGCCCCCGTGCACTGCCACGCCTCCCTGTGCCCGGAATAGCTCCATTTTGGAGCGAAATGGACACCAGGGAGGGCAGGCGGGCCAAACAGCACGGGTTAACGCGCGAGTTACTCCATGCAATGGTGCCCTGCTGCTCTCAGTGCCCATGGCTCGCGCCACCCCGGGCTACACCCATGCTCCACCTCTGCATGTAGCTCAGTTTGGTTTTACATTTGTCAGCTTGGAAGAGGAGAACTTACTACTTGAGAGTTCTGTGGAGCCTGCAGTTTATTGGATCAGGACAATTCTGGTGTTCCATTCCTCTCAGCCTCCCCTTTGAAATGGACTGAGGCATGTTCGCCTGCTCATGTGTAAATGCATAATGCAGTTTAGTTTCAGTTTCCATGCATTTTCATTAGCAGCTTCTGAACATGCTCAGAAGACTCTGCCCCCAGTTAGGAAAAAAACAACAGAACCATGTTAGGGGCTTAGAAACACAGTTAGAAGCACTCATAACAGTTCAGAAGCTCTGCAGCCACTTTAATAGGTAAATTTCAGTGTTATTTTGTTAACTGAGCCTCTGGCTTGCTGGAAAAATGATCTGCTTTCTGTATCTCTCAAACTCTCTAGCCATGAATTGTGCAACAGAGCACCCTGTGGCTGGACTTGTATGGAAATCATGTTGCTGGAGGATCTGGGGTAAAACCCTGCACCCTGCCACACATAGTGTGTAGGGGGCCCCCTGTGCCCCCTCCAACTTACAGCAGTGGATGATGGGCAGTGGCGGATCCTCCTATTGTCATTACTGGATGATGGCAGCATCCCTTAGATGTTCTATGAAGGCCCTATCTGTTGGTAGGCGGACTGCTTAGGTGTCACAAATCTCTTGGCTGATGCATATTACCACTGACGCTGATATGGGAAAGTGTTTGAGTCAGGTCAGCTTGGCTGGCTGGGCCTTCTGATTGGCAAGTGCCCAAGCTGTTGCCTCTCATTTGGACTCTAAGTGGTATTAGTAGAATATCGGATGAAATGGTGATTGAACCTCTTGCTCAGCTCTAGTCCTTGGGGCTGCAAAAATGGGCAAGGGCCTATTTTTTTAGCTTGATGGATTGCTAGCATTCTAATGTGTTAAACTGGTCCAAGACTTGTATTAATGCTGTTGTCTTATTTGATGTTTTGTTGCCGTTATATTTTTCTCATAATTTTGTTTTATTGAGCACTACTCCGATACCTTATACTGAATGGTGGTATATAAATACATTATGTAAATAAAAGTTGTATAGGCCTGAGCTAAACATGTAGTGTGTGTGTGTGTGTGTGTGTGTGTGTGTGTGTGTCCCTCACCTATTTCCCAAACCTTCGTATTTGGAAATAATTCATTTTCATTTCCTTTTCTAGCTTGGTGGAGCAACGCTCCTGGGCATTGGAATCTGGGTTAGTGTTGACAACAACTCCTTTGTCGGCATATTTGGTCCTCTATCCTCCAGCGTCCTACAATTTGTGAACGTGGGCTACCTCCTCATCGCTATTGGAGCCGTCCTCTTTTTCCTGGGCTTCCTAGGATGCTGTGGAGCTCAAAGAGAGAGCAAGTGCCTTCTAATCATGGTGAGAAACAAACACAAAGTTCTCTCCATTTGTCTACTGAAAACCTTCCTAGTTGTGTGTTTTGACATGAAAGGGCTTGTCTATAGCAAAGTAACTAGTGGAAGCATTCTAATGGCACCCATAAAGGGAGGAACCGGGTCCACCCTATCACTTAACTGTGGGGTAGAGGTTCTTCAACAAATCTTGCCTTTCTTCTTGGTGGTAGGGAGATCTTTGTACTTTCATATGTTGGGAAGCTCATGGATGGATTTTATAGCTCTTGAAGTCTTATGCAGATGAGTCGCTTGTTGTAAAGGCTGAAATTCTATTATTCATTTCCCTGATTCTTCCACTATATGTTCTTCTTGGATTTGATACAATAAAACAAAGTTGCCATTGGGTAAAACTAAAAACCAAAAAGTTTTAACTGTCCCTGGTAAATGCTAACCTTATTTTTTGTGATTCCTGCTATGCAAAGAGATGCAACTCCTAGTAATTTTGTTCCTTTTTTCCTTGGTAAGATTGTAAAATTGTTCTGCTGCCACACTTTGTTTTCTCTGGTGGAAACACTTGAGCAAGTGATTTCCTGCCCCTAATTCTTGGTGATATTTGGACTTGCTGTCATGCCTGTTGTTCCCTCTCAGCAAGAAGAGAAATACAGGTGGAGCCTTTTTATCTGAGGAAGGAAGAAGAAAAGAAATCATGCTGTTAATTAGCAATTTAGCCTTTAAAAAGCTTCTCTTACCATGGCAATGGGCTGCATCAGTTCTCCAGGGGCTTAGAGCAATTAGTATCCATTGGCTAAGACCTTTGCCCTGGAGTAAGGTGAAAAATGGAAGCGATTAATCACACTTCCTGGGATGAGGAAGGAGGTCTTATCTCAGAGCTAGGAAGGGCTCTTTGTTAAAGAGCCCTTGTCTTCTGCAGTGGATCAAATCGGGAAAACCAGGATGAGAAGGCTCCACCTGTAGTCAAAGATGTGGTAGCATCTTAAAGACTAGCAGACTTATTGTAGTGTAAGCTTTCACAGATTAGAGCTCACAAAATCTATACCATGGTCTGTCACAGCAAAAACAATCCTTTTGGAAGCAGTTACAAGGAAACAGGCACTCTTGGATAGTAGAAACCTAGTTGTGTGTCCAGCCAAAAATACACTGACAGAATGAGGAAGTTGTTGCTGTAATATATATGCTCTCAAAGTGCCTGGGACAGATAAAATAAGTTATCTATAGTATATAGATAGTGGATACTTTGATGTATAGAAGATCAAAGAAGTGTTCAAGGGAGCAACTGGACTGAAATGAAAATGTATCAAGATAATGAATCACAGGAAGAATGATGCTGCGGAAGGATTTAAAGAGAAATCATTCTCTTGTCCAAGCTGTGTCATCTTCCACTACAGTGGCTGAAGAAGCTCTCAGTTGCTGGAGTTACTTTGTAGGTAGTTCTTTGGAGTATGTAGACTTTGTTGTAGGTAGTTCTCCCACCCCTACCCCTGCTTTGTCTCGTTAGCAAGTTGATTGACTTCTAGTTTTGTGATCGGGTATCTTTCCTTGAAGCTGAAAAGCATGCTCAACCCAATGTGTCCCATTGTTCTAGCATTATTTTGGCATTAATACTTTGAACAACTTGACATGGTGTGCTCTCTTTCCAGTTTTTTTCCATTATCCTGATCATCTTCATAATCGAAGTGGCTGCTGCAGTGGTGGCTCTGGTCTACACATCACTTGTAAGTAATGGGGCATAGAAGGGGTAAGTTTTGGGCAGGAAAGGGAAGTGAGTGACAAGAGAATATTGGTCACAGGCTGTTGATGTTTCAACTGCTGGCTTCTTAGTGGCATCTGGCATAACAGCTGCTATTTGAATGGACTATTCATGTTCTCTCCTCCAATACTGGTGCTCATTTATCTGCTAGCCTGTGTTGCGAAATGCTGTGGTTGTGTGGGGGAAAGCTTTACAACTGAAATGCTCTATTCTTAATAGCTTATTTTTCAAAACAATTATCTGAAACGTAGCAGAATCCCTGCTTTTTATTTTTGGACTTCAACTAATTTAGACTAGCATATTTTAATGGCTCTTATGTATTGCATTTGGGAGTTATTTTAAATCATTGATCTATTGATTGGATGTTCCGAATTAGCTAGAAATTTCATGGGGAAGGCAGACTAAAATCCACCTCTGGGAACTATGTAGGAGAACTTGCATGATAACAAATAACATATTTGGCCAGGTAAAGAGACTTGCCCATGTAGCTCTTGTTTAAGTATACATAAAAAAAGGGGAAAGGATGGTGCCATAGATACGTAGGGTGGTTATGACATGGCATGAAGGTCCTATGACTGGAACTCCCAATGTCTTTTTCTTTCTCAGTAGCCATGGAGAATGAAGAAAGAGAATTGAACCACTTTCCCTGCCCTGTAGCCTGAATCCAAATGAATCCTGTTCCCTCAGTCTGACATTAGATGTGGACGGGAAAACTTAGAAGCACAAAATTTAAAAGCAGTTCATGGCTAAGAGCAGCTTGAGGGCGTGGCAGCAATTTCAGTTCTGGAATGTGTATGGGATAGCTGCTCTCCCTTCCAGACCCCCTGATTTCATTTCAAATGGATCCCCTCCACCCAATTGCTACTCTTTGAAAAGGACATCAAAGTTTCAGTTCTGGAACTCTCCATCCATGTCTTGTTGGGTTTCTTGGGACCAAATCACATGCTTACTCCCACCCTCACTTTGTATATGAATTGAACAGTGATTTTTTTTGTTAATGTCAAAAGGGAGCTGTGGGTGAGGGAAACCTTCCCATCTCAAAGAATTCTTGACACTAAGTGAAAATGTTCTTTTCCCTCTTCCTGAAATGGTGTTGCTTCAGCTTCCCACATTGGATTAAATAGTTTCATTTTTCTGCTTTTTGGCAACTTGGCGGTTCTAGGAAATGTGCATCCTTGACAAAAGGATTGTTGCTCATTATATTGGAGAGTAAAATGAATTCCCAAAACTACCTTTTAGAATCTCAAGTACATATAACTTGTCATTCATATGTCTTGTTGGAGTCTTGACTTTAACCATGAAGCGTGTGCCATCTTCCTCTTCTTCATGTAGCCCTTCAGGCATTTTTCTCCTTGCTTCCTTTCAGTACCAAAAGTAATCCAGATTAGTAGAAAAGTGCCTAGGGTGAAGAATGGGTGCGTGCGTGCGTGCGTGCGTGTGTGTGCGTGTGTGTGTGTGCGCGCGCACGCACACACGAGGGCTTGCTGACTATTAAATGTCTTTCATCCAGTTGGGAGGGTGTCAAAATGTCCTGCGCCCTGCCTCTTCCTGCTGCCTCCTCCTGCCTACCACAGGCATTTGTTCTCTGTTCCATTTCCTGCTTGCTCAGAGCAGCAGGAGAAGGGGGAAGTCCTGCTTTGGCCATTCCATCACTTTATACGTAAACAGCAAACATGATTGACCCCCCACATCACATCCAGTCTAATTGCCCTTTGGTGCAAAGTTCAATTAACAGAGGCCCAATCCTGTCCAACATTCTAGTGCTGATGTGCTTTCCAATACTGTATCTTGTGGGGGGGGGGGGGTGGGGGGGGGGGGGAGGGGAGAAAGGGAGCCTTTTGGGGGTGCATTGAGGCTGCTTTGGCATTTGAAAGTTGGATAGGATTGGGCCTTAAGCTTTTTTAGATTCCAAAACATAGTTTAAAAAAAATCCATGCTACTCTTTTATCCTTTTATAAACTCCTTTTATCAAGACTGCATGCTGACTGCAACGTGGCACTTGCAAGAGGAAAAGCAGGAAGTGAAATTGACTATACTGTACAGTATTTACTTTGAGGATCAAGGCTGAACAACAAACATTTTTTTAAAAATGCCACTTTTAAACTCTTTGCTAGTGACTGAGAGAACCTTCAACACGCACACAGGATGTGTGTAATACTTATTCAGTACTATAATAGGAAGTGTCTCGTATATATTGCAGGACTGAGTGGAGATATACAGTGCAGTCCTATGCATGTTCACTCAGATCTAACAATCCAATCCTACTGAAATCCACCAACCCCACTGATGGAACTCCTTGGATCTACATCTGCTGTTTAGCAGGTGTAAGTCCAAGGTGGTAAGGGAAACAGCTGGGGATAGAATATTGACAAGATATTGGGCTCTGTTGACAAGATTGGGCTCAAAATGCCTGCCAAATTGCCAATAGAATTGTGACTCTGAAAGGCTCCTGTGGATTTCTGTGGCTGGAGTATGGGCTAGGGACAGCAAGTTTATTGGCAACAATATTGACAGTGGAAAGGGGTGTGTGGGTTGGACTATTTGTTTTTGTTATCCATGAAGCTTCCTTTTGTATCTTGTTGTCCTGAACTTCTTTCTTCCTTGCAGGCAGAGGCTATATTGAGTGCTACAGTAACACTGTCCCTGAAAAATGACTATGCAAAGAATCCTGACATTACCACGGTTTGGAACACCACAATGATTGAAGTAAGTTGCCTGCAGAAATGCTTCTGACTATGTAGGATGATGAAGTAACTGTGGTTCTAGTGTAGACAGAGTGAACTATCGTTTTGATTTTGATTGCTTGTAATAGACATTCTATCTCAAAATGTCTAGTTCCAACTGGCAAACTATGAAGATGGCACAGGCAGGTGATTTAGAGGAAAATGCAAAAGATAGGAGGTTTGGAACCTCATGTGGAAGCTGGAGGAAAGACTTTGAGAGAGGAACAGTAGTTTTGTATTAAGCATCCAAAAGATTGCCATTAAGAAGATTGAGCTGTTCACCAAGATTGTTGCAGCACCCAGGATGAAAATTCCTGTCTGTCCCCTTAAGGGGTGGGGAGGGGAGAAGACAGCAATGTGATTGGGAAGAGCACACTTTTGCTGGGGGTAAGCTGCACTTTATGCAGCTCTGGCATGCGGGGGGGGGGCGTCTGGAGAGTTTGCGGATGCCTCTGCAGAGTTCACCATGCCTCCTAACAGCTTAAAAAAGGTTGAAAAGGCCACTTCTGGTTTTTGTCACAAAACCGGAAGTGGCCATTTTTTTAAAGCTGTTAGGAGGCAAGGGGACCTCTGCAGAAGGGCCTGCAGGCTCCCTGGACCCTATCTGAAGGCAGGAACTACATGGGATAGGTACTAAAATAGGCCCCAACTACCCCCAACAGCAGTGCAATCTCCCTCCCCCCCCCCCCCACAAAAACTTACGCTCACGAACTCCTGAAGACTTTGAGAACCGCTGTTGTCAAAGGAAGGAAAAGAGTTTCATGTTGCAGTAGAGTAGAGTTGCAGTAGAGTAGATGTAGTGAAGTGCCTGGAAAAGGAGGAGGGACTTTTATAATAACTATTGGGAGCAGGTCGTGGAATTTTGGAAGTCCTGTCTGAAGATTTGGGAGAAGTTGAGTTCTGTGGCCAATGACCCAAAATTGCCATTTCAATTACCCTACTGAAATGTAGGGAAATGAAATTACCCTACTGAAATGTACTGAAATTACCATACTGAAAGATAAGAATCTTGACCTATATTAGGATCTCATGGCTCAAATCCAGCATCAGAACCTTGTTGGACATGAAGCAATGCCTGTTTTCAAGCATAGGAGGAGGAGGTTGAATGCAAACTATCAGTAGTAACTCCCCTGCTGTGTAGAGGAGGAATCTGCTTGCCCCAGGTGAGAGCTGGGAGGTATGGTCCTCAGGTGTACAGAACCAGGTTTCCAAACTTCCCAGCTCTCACCTGGGGCAAATAATGCCGGCTTATATACAAGCCATCAGCAAGGATGTTCTAGGTTTTGAAAAGTTTCACCTGGGACTCTGTGATTGCCCTGATGGATCCCCATGCATGTACTTATTTATGGCCTAATCAACTGTGCCTTTGAGCATGCAATGTGACCTGATGGGTGACTAGTGCTTTTTTTTTTTTTAAAGATTGTGATCCAGGGATATTTGTGATGGAGACTGGAACTGCAGCAAGGAGGTTGGGAGGACTTTAGGTGTTTGCCTTTGCTGCAGTTCTGCTCTTGATAGTGCATAAGGGCATACTGTACAGACATTATTTTAAACGGGAACAAGCCTTCATTGTCTTTCAATTGAAGGTGTTTTTCCTAAGATAGTTTGGGAGGCTGTGATTGGGAGTGCAACTTCAGCAAGACAAACCCCTAAAGAGTAAGTCTCTCTATATCCCTGTTGCATTTTGCTCTTTCATGCTTCTCTCAGGGCACTATTTAAAAAATAAGCATGCAACCCACTAAGCCATATAGTATGCTTAGAGGCACATCTGAATCAGTCCTTAATATGTACCCACTCCACTTTGATTTTTGCTGCAACTCCTCTTCTGGAAGCTGAAGAACTTCCTTGAGATTTTTGTGTCTTTCAGTATCTTTTAATGTCATAAGCAGCTATTGCATACTGCCTCTGGAGTCTGAGTGAAGACGTGTCACTTTTGTGAACTCTTAACATAAGCCCTAAAATTTAAAATGGCACTAGAAGAGAGCAACTGGGGAATATGCACATGAAGGTGGCTTACTTTTAAAATCAAACCAGCTACTGTGTCTTTCTGGCTGCATTGCTTTTTTTTTTTTTTTTTTTTTGAGAACTCTGTTTTGTCTTCCCCTGGACATCCCACAGTGTCAAGCCAGCACTGAAGTGCACATCAGTACCACTGACCAGAAATGCAAGATAGTAGCATGGCTATCAGCCCCCCTCCTCCAATTCCACACAAAGATTGGATATTGCAACTGTTTACTTGATTGAGGCTGAACAAAGCATTGTGCTATAGATAAAATTATGTTTTTCGGAAAGGCCAAATAGATGTATAAGTTCTTGTAGATATTATTGTGGGGGGGGGGGGGTGGCCAGGCAGGCAGGCCTTCTGCATCTCCTGTATTGGCTGTAGAACTAGCTGTGTTGCAAGCAAGGTGAACAGGAAGCTTTTGCAAGCACTAAGCAGCTGCAAGAGTTTATTTTTAGGAATGCTGTATAGTGCAAAAGCACAAGTTGGAAGAGGATCCTAGTTCCAATGAGATTGTAGTTATTGTCTAACAGCAGAGTCTTACAATAGCTACATGAAGGAAGCTTCATGGTATTCAATGAGGCTTTCTCCCTCATAAATGTCTTCAGGATTTCGGCCTAAGGGCACAATCCTAACCTGGAGTTAGGCCAGAAATGTTTGGCTGGCATAAGGGACACCGTAAAGTATGCTCAGACCTCTCTCGGAGTCAGAGGCCTGCACAGAGATAGACACCATCCTCCCTGACTCTGAGAGGGGTCCAAACATACTTTATGGTGGCCCATGTGCTGGCCAAACTTTGCTGGCCTAACTCCAGGTTAGGATTGCACTCTTACAGAACAGTTTCTGCTCGTCTCATAGAAAAAGACACTGGATTTTTTTTTTAGCACACAATCTCATTTAGTGCTATAGGATGAAAAGTCTACCTGTGTGGTAAATAACTCTTTTTTTGCTCTTAATACTTTCCTCTTTAGCTGAAATGCTGTGGCTTAATGAATTACACAGACTTCAATGATTCCTACTACTTCAATAAATACAAGGCTTACCCACCAACCTGCTGTACCAACTCTACTGAGGCACTAGGGAAAGGCTGTACCCTTGAGCTTGCCGATCAGAGCAACGTGAAGGTATGATTCTCCTCATTATATATTTTGGGGGAGAGGTTGGACAGTGTTTGTACTGCTACAAAACAACTTCAAGGATTTTACTCATCTGAGCAGAAGAAGGCTTGGTGCGTCTTTTGATGTATTCCCTGAATCTCATGCTGAGGAAGGATTTACCCAGGATTGCTGGTGAATTCCAACCCAATGAGACCTTGTGCACTGAAAGGGCTGCCGCCTGGGATTTGGGCATGAGTTTTTCAAACATCAACTAGTATTACAGTGGGTCTGATGTCTTCCCTCGCATACAGGTGATGGCAAAACTGGCATAGAGGCTTCTGTCCTGTACTGATGACTCTGTACTGATGACACTGGTGTGTGATGGTACCTAGAGATCTGTATAATGTGGATTTGGCCCTTGTTGCTGCTGGGAAGAGTTTGGTATGGCAGGCAGTTGCGTAGCTGAGGGGAGTCGCAGGACCCTGGGTGGCATTCCATGGTGGTCCCATCACTGCGGTCCTGCAGTCACGGCTCCTCAGTCACAGCTCCTGCGCCCCCTCTGAATATAACCGGAGCTGTGGTCCAGTTGCATCTGGAGGGTGTTCGGAGGGCTGGGGGAGCTGCTCATGACCTCCCCGATCCTCAGAATGCCTTCCGAGGGCCTTCCAACAGCCACTTCCAGTTTTCAGCTCATATTCAGCTTACCTGGAGGGGCCCAGGTAAGGAGGTGGCCCTAGAAGGTGTGCCCCGAGGCGGTACTCCTTCCAGCTAGGCTGCTAGTGGCAAGGGAAGGTCTGACATGCTTCTGCTCATATAAAGTAGACTTAATTGCTGCATCTTGACAACTTTAATACGTGATATCATTCAGGTCTCTACATGGTGCCAGTGGGTGATCCTTGATCCCTCTGCCTGAGCAGAAAGCAGTTTTGGTAGTGCTGGATCACAGACCTCATTCTGTACAGCCACCTTTTGATGCCAACACGAGCATCACTGCTGCAGACTGGCATCTAGTCTGCATGCAGGTTATGCCTCCTTCCCAAGATGGGAAGCACTGTCCATTTGCTGGATGTTTATCAAAATCTTCTACTTGGGACAGTTGCATGACCCCTTCCCACCTCCCAAAAAAAGTGCCTCCAGGAAGGGAAACTGCTGCTGTTTTCTTATGTGGTCCTTTGACCAGGGACTGTGCTGTAATGGAAATTTGTGTTTCTTAAAAACAAACCCTAGGGCTGCTTCTCACAGTTGCTGTCTGAAATAAGAACGCATGCTGGTGTCGTAGGTGGAGTAGCGGCTGGAATCGCTGCACTGGAGGTATGTATGGTCTCTGAGCCCCTGGATGTGCCTTCTCAGAACCAATCTGTGCCCTACTGCTTCTGTTCTATTGAACAGCCTTGTATGGCCATGAAAAAGTTGCTCCTCTGTCAAGTGAGACAGGAATGTGATTATACCTTTGATGTAGATATAACTAGTGTCATTGCCATTCACATAACTAGTCACAGACTCATAGAGTTGGAAGGTATCTACAAGGTCATCTAGTCCAACCCCCTGCCTATAGCAGGAAATCTCCCTAGTGCACCTTCAGCAGGTACCTGTCAAGCCTCCGCTAGAAGGTCTCCAGTGAGGGAGAATCTACCACCTCCCCTCTGTTCCTAGTTCTGCTGCCAAAGGCAGATAAGAACAAATTTGTCCCTTCTTCCTTATGACAGTCCTTCAGATGCTTGAAGAGTGCTGTCGTATCCTCTCTCAGCCTTCTCTAAGCTAAACATGCCAAGTTCCCTCAACCTTTCTCCCAAGTCCTATGCCCTTGGCACCTTGCTGCCTTTCCTTGCATGCCACAAGAGCGTTGAGCCCAAGGGCTTAAGAGCCACCATGCTGTTTCTCAGCCTCCAGAAGCATGAGTAGTGGTAACTAATTTCATTCCTGTTTGTGTGCAGTTACTGTAGATATGTAATAGGATACCCTTAGGATTATAAGGATAATAACCCCTTATAATTCTTATTTTTGATAAGATCAGACCATTGGTCTATTTTGTCAACATTGACTAGTAGAGACTTTCCAAGGTGTCAGTTAGGAATTTTTTTCTCCTACCTGGAGATGCCTGGGATTGAACCTGGAATCTTCTGTATGCAAAGCAGATGCTCTACCACTGGGCCACAGCCCTTCCCTAAATCGCTGGGATGAACAGCATGTGGTACTAACAAAAGGAAGTAACATGTTCACCATAGGATTCTTAATAAAGACCTGATCTCTTATTTCATGTCTCGCATCTCAAAACTGAATACTTTTTTTCCAGATGGCTGCCTTATTTGGCTGTGCCATGCAATCCAGTGATACTGCAAAACAAAGTCTTGCCCCAACCCTTAACAGTGATTGACTACAGGAAGTACAGAGCTCAGAGCTGCTGATGTCATGATAGCTGCTTCTGGCCTGGGGAAGGAATGTGAGATTGTTTTCGGTCATTGAGGAAATTGGTCATTAATGTGTGGGCAGGAAAGGTAGCTAATTGCATCCTAAAAGTGGAAGATCGTCTATTCACACTGCAGTCAGGAGTAGCAAGAATAATTAGTAGAAAGGCTCGAGTATGCAATTTCTTGGGTTTGGGGCTCTGTCTTAAAATAAAAGCTCTTTTCTCCACTTCCTACATCATTACGAGTGCAAATAATTTTGAGAATGCATTTTATTTCTGTTTAATTCACTGGTGATTCTCTATAAGACATTTAAACATAAAAACTTAGCTTCCTTTTCTTTTTCTCTCTCTCTTCAGATTGCAGCAATGGCTGTAGCAATGTATCTTTACTGCCGCCTAGATGAGAAGTGACTGGGATAGAAGGCGTGGAAGACTATCCTATCAAGAGATGAGACAATGGTGCACATAGCAACTTTTTCTTAACCTCTGTCCACAACAATCAAGCATTTCTTGGGCCTGAGGCATGTCGTATGATTAACTATTTGACTCTACTGAGCTGGAATCTGTAGTGTGTACATAAATGAGAAGTGGTTTGATACAGGAAATTTTTTTGAATGCAAAGTGCTCTTGTGTTGAAAGCCACAAATAACTGAACCAAAGAAGAGGAGAAATGGGCAGGGTTTCTGCCTCCTAGAAATGGCCTATGTCAACTGCAAGTTTTGGGGATCTTCTGCTGGCACCCTGAGACTAGCCTATCTCTAGGAAAGTAATGACCCAAGATGCTGCTGATCGTTTGGAAAGATTCCCTATGCAAACAATATAATTCTTATCTCCATCTGGAATCAATGGGGATCGTAATAATAGTCTGACATAAATACCAGCATAACATAGGAAAGATCCACAGAAGCTTTTGGAGAAAAAGGGGAAAAGCCATGAAGACTAATGGGATAGTAAGACAATCCATCTCTTCATGTCAATGTATATGAATGTGGTTTGACCCAATCCTTCTCTTCCCCCCCCCACCTTTGGATGACTACTCTGTATGGGTGTCGGATTGAGC
>JAJKFI010039518.1:0-17119 GCA_029204185.1 Lerista edwardsae | reverse complement strand
ACCTTTTGCAGGCTTGCAGCCCCCTCTTATCTCCTCCAGTAGCTGCTGATCAGAGGTAAGGGCTATTTTTCAGCAGCTATGGAGGAGATAAGAGCGGACTGTGAGCCTGCAAGAGACTTAGGAAATTGGATCTCTGGTACAGGAGGGTTCCAAGATGGCTGTAGGAGAGGGAAATTCTATGACTGAAGCCATGTTAATAGAACCATTTCACGTTAATACTTCCTTGCTCTCCCTATGGTTGAGACAAGAACAGGTTTCCTTATCTCCTTTTTTCTGCAAGAGAGAATGTTTCCTTGATTCTGTTCGTATGAACGTTGGCAAGCAGTAAAGGAGGACTTGTGCTGCCAATAGGATGTCTCTGTCCACCAAGAAGGTGGAATAAAGTTAGGGGAAGGGGGCATTTGAACTCCTTGACATCTCCCCCCGCCATGCTGATTTGAGTAGGTTTCACAAAATGGAGTAGATCTGGCTCAATTGATTCTCAGCTGGACTCTGTCAAATCTGTTTCATACTCTTGTGCAGAGTTGCTAGTGGTCTGAACTCTTGTGTGCCATATGCCGGAGAACTTGGGGAACTGAAAAAGCAAAAGCAAGGATTTTCCCTGCCCTTTATTTCTTTTTTAACTCGTTTGGCACATGCCTATGTGACACAGAGCAGGGAAGGTGGCCCAGAAGGACTTGTGTGCTTAAATAGTTTCACCACTACCTCCTGGCAACAATGTGTTTTCTGCAATTACCTATTCATGGCTGCCTGCCTGCTCACCATTACTGTAATTACCAGTATAGTAGTTCTGGCAGTCTTGTGTGGGATTAACTTAGCTGGAACACGGGAAACCTGGACTTGGCCTAATAAGATATCCCTGCAGCCCAGTCCTATCCACAGCACGTGGCTGTGTGCACAACAGAGTGCAGTCTGCATGCTGTGGAGGGCTGGCCAGAAGGCTAACAAGAGGTAACCTTGGTAGGCCTTCTGTTTGCCTATGAGAGTGCTGGCCTAACTGAGCTAGGTTAGGATTGCAAAGTTTGGCTGGCACAAGGGCCACCATAAAGTGGGTTTGGACCACTCTCAGAGTCGGGGAGGATGGCACATGGCTGTGTGCTGACCTCTCTGACTCCGGGTGGTCCAAACATACTTTATGGTGTCTCTTGTGCCAGCCAAACTTTGCTGAACTAACTGTGTCAGAGCCTTACACCCGGTTAGAATTGCGTTCTGAGTCTTCTCAGTCTCGTGTCGGCTATGAAGCTGGCATATGTCTAAGGAGAGGACGGGAGTGGGTTAGTCAAGAGTAGAAAGCTGGCCACTGAGAGCACTCCTCTGTTGAGTAAGGATGAGCCACTTATTTTGATCTTCTGTTCCTGACAATGAGGGCATATTTATGGTGGATAGAGTGTTAAACCTTTCCTGCAAGGCTTCCAGTACACCTTTCCCTTCACAATTAACCTTTTTTTGTGTGTGCGCTAAATTTAGCAACAAGGATAAAACGTCGCCTGAGCTACCACTACAACATTGTTTATATCAACGTGTTTTAGAAATGTTCATAAGAATTCTGCCGTGGATGCTTCCCTGCCCCCCTTTTCCTTCTTCAAATGCAGGAAGAGAAAGATTGAAAGCTTTGGATCTTGAAATCACCACAATTGTCAGAGCTGGGATGTAATGGGGAGCTGTGGCTCATTCAAAACCAGAAGCTTCTAGTCTGGCATGTGAAGTAGGAAGAGCACTGGCCCAAAGAGAGAGCAAGCTTGCTTATAATTTTTAGACTGTATTGTACATCGTAATTATTGGAAAATTTCTTATTGGTGATGGGGGAAAGCAGAATAGAGCAAGCAGCGGATTTTCCCCCTTAGGGCATCACAGTTCCATCCAGTGCATATCTACAGTGTCTGATTAGGATCAGAGGTATAACTAACACTTGGAATGCAATGCCCTGTAGCTGCATCGCCATGCATGGAGGTGTGCTTAAGATGGCGGGGGCATCAGAGCCTTTGGTATGTATATCTTATCAGGTCAGTGGTCAGAAGACAAAGAGAACATGCTCAGAGGAGAAGGGAAAGAAATAAGGTCAAGGCCACACCCCCTCAGGAATCACAGAGAGGACAGGTAAGAAGGGTCAAGGTCACAGGACATCACATTTTCCCCTTTTGGACATTAGACTGCCCCCTCTAGACAGCAGATGGAGTTGCGCCAACTCCAACAATAATCTGAATAGAATTTTTTAAAAAGAACCATAGTTTAGATCAGGGGTGTCAAACATAAGGCACGCACACAGAGGAAGGTCCTTATCTGCTTGGGGGGAGATCGGGCTTGTTATACTTTAGCTGCAAAGTGACAACTCTCAGTTGTAATAGGAGCCAAAAGGCTTATTTCCTTCCTTGGTTCTATTATCTTTCTCTACCTGCTGAAGAGAAACCAGACAAGGTGTGCAGACTGCTGATCAAAGTGATACTTGGTAGCCAGACATGAAAGCAGATCACTGATGGAAGGAAGGCAGTAACTTAAGGCCAGGGTGTGCTGATTGAGGGAGGCAGCGTTAGAGGGTGAGTGCTGGTTGAGGGAGGTCTGAGGATGTGGTGGTGTGGTCATCATAGTTAAGCCAGACTGTCTATTGCCAATTTTAAGATGCTAGTGGATTATTAACTGCTCTGCATAGTAGGGGGAAAAATTAGAAAGAATACTGTTTGGCAGAAGTAGCATTGCTAAAAGTATGGACCATATAATAATTGGGCTGTCCCATATCTTGGAAATATGACCAAGATTTATGTATATTTTGCTCAGGATGAGAACACAGTATCTATTTCTGCTCATCCCCTGCTTAATGATGTCACTTCCTGCTTGATGACATCACTTCCGCAAGCCCCATAGATGAAAGCCCCATAGATGCACGTTTCAGCCTGCTTTATGAAATGAGTGTGACACCCCTGCTTTAGGTTATAGTTTTAATTTGGGTCTTTATGTTTTTATGTCTGCATAACTTCTTTAGTGGAAGAGTGTATATATTGTTGATAATGTAGACAAATTCAAAGGATGGGTTTTTATATTTGCCATTCTCCTGGGTCCCCCAGATATAGGGCCAGCCCATCCATGGGGATGACTGAAGCAGTTGCTTGAGGCAGCACATTGGTAAAGGGGGGCCCATCTCTGCCTGCTTGAACCCTCTGTTCTCCTTCCTCTGTCTGGATTGGAAAAAGGGCACAAAGAGGAACTAGCTCATCAGTTTCTTCCCCTCTACAACATTGGAAAGTGGGAGGAGGGAGTCTGGCCCATGATTGTGTAAGAGGGAGAAACATTTGGCATTTTGCCCAAAGAAAACATACAGTATGAACTCTAGAAATCAGAGTATAGTACATTGAGAACCAAGACATGTGTTGTCCTGAGACGAAAATGGTACTTACTAGTTTGTCCCCAGAGATGTGGGGAGAAACTAGGAGCAATGCTAGAGATCAATTATCAGTGATCTTTTGCATTTGCTTGTGTTTTTTTAAAATTCTGAATTTGGTCTGAGTCATCGTGCTGTGGAGGGGTATAAACTCTTTCACCTATTTCAGTGGTTCTCAAACTTTTTAGACCTGGACCCACTTTTTAGAACGGCATTCATGTCGGGACCCACCAGAGGTGAGGTCAGTCAGAAGTGACATCATCAAGTAGGAAGTGCCATCATTGTGGCATAATAAAAAGACACTCTTGGCGTTCTTGAGCTGCAGCAATTGCACAACCATAAAACATCTCTGACAAAAAGCAAGATTAGGTCAAAATATTATGTAAAAGTACTAAACTAAAAAACCCCTCACTTAAATTCAAACTCTTAACATTCACAAAAGGAATATAGCAAGAATAAGGTCTGCAGCTTCCAAGATGGCTTCTCCCAGCTTTCCTCGATCCACCATACCAGACATCAGGTCATGACCCACCATGTGGATCCTGATCCTCAGTTTAAGAAATACTGACTACTCAATTACCCCAGAAGCAATTTGCCCCACAAGTGGCCTCCTTGCTCCAGCTTCATAGTTCTGATTTATGTTGGGGGCCTTGCAGCAGCTGCTAATATTTCTAAATAACTTGGGAATTATTGATAGGGGCAGTTTAAAATTGGTGTGTGTGTGTGTGTGGATTTCATTGTTATCCTGAAAAAGGGGGCTGAAAGTGGTGTTACATGTTTTTATTACAAATTACATTTTCATCGTTTTAAAACTTTTTTAGCAAGTGTAATCATTGCCAAATACCTGGTATATGTTTTATTCCTGTGCCTGTTAGCAGAGGCATAAAATAGGCTTTATCTTTTTTACTTTTACTATAGTGGGGTGAATGGGGGTTCCTTCTGGAACCCATGTTGAGCTCAATGCACATCGGATCAGGAGCATTCTGGTGGCTTTACGTTCCCCTTCAACTAGCCTCTGAGCCAAGGCACGTTTGTTTACTTGTAAGTAAACGTGACCATGTAGCCAGAGACAAACCGAGTGCTGAGTGCGCCCATGGCAGAGCGACAAAACCACGCCCTCAGCACGTCACCGCGCCCCCGTGCACTGCCACGCCTCCCTGTGCCCGGAATAGCTCCATTTTGGAGCGAAATGGACACCAGGGAGGGCAGGCGGGCCAAACAGCACGGGTTAACGCGCGAGTTACTCCATGCAATGGTGCCCTGCTGCTCTCAGTGCCCATGGCTCGCGCCACCCCGGGCTACACCCATGCTCCACCTCTGCATGTAGCTCAGTTTGGTTTTACATTTGTCAGCTTGGAAGAGGAGAACTTACTACTTGAGAGTTCTGTGGAGCCTGCAGTTTATTGGATCAGGACAATTCTGGTGTTCCATTCCTCTCAGCCTCCCCTTTGAAATGGACTGAGGCATGTTCGCCTGCTCATGTGTAAATGCATAATGCAGTTTAGTTTCAGTTTCCATGCATTTTCATTAGCAGCTTCTGAACATGCTCAGAAGACTCTGCCCCCAGTTAGGAAAAAAACAACAGAACCATGTTAGGGGCTTAGAAACACAGTTAGAAGCACTCATAACAGTTCAGAAGCTCTGCAGCCACTTTAATAGGTAAATTTCAGTGTTATTTTGTTAACTGAGCCTCTGGCTTGCTGGAAAAATGATCTGCTTTCTGTATCTCTCAAACTCTCTAGCCATGAATTGTGCAACAGAGCACCCTGTGGCTGGACTTGTATGGAAATCATGTTGCTGGAGGATCTGGGGTAAAACCCTGCACCCTGCCACACATAGTGTGTAGGGGGCCCCCTGTGCCCCCTCCAACTTACAGCAGTGGATGATGGGCAGTGGCGGATCCTCCTATTGTCATTACTGGATGATGGCAGCATCCCTTAGATGTTCTATGAAGGCCCTATCTGTTGGTAGGCGGACTGCTTAGGTGTCACAAATCTCTTGGCTGATGCATATTACCACTGACGCTGATATGGGAAAGTGTTTGAGTCAGGTCAGCTTGGCTGGCTGGGCCTTCTGATTGGCAAGTGCCCAAGCTGTTGCCTCTCATTTGGACTCTAAGTGGTATTAGTAGAATATCGGATGAAATGGTGATTGAACCTCTTGCTCAGCTCTAGTCCTTGGGGCTGCAAAAATGGGCAAGGGCCTATTTTTTTAGCTTGATGGATTGCTAGCATTCTAATGTGTTAAACTGGTCCAAGACTTGTATTAATGCTGTTGTCTTATTTGATGTTTTGTTGCCGTTATATTTTTCTCATAATTTTGTTTTATTGAGCACTACTCCGATACCTTATACTGAATGGTGGTATATAAATACATTATGTAAATAAAAGTTGTATAGGCCTGAGCTAAACATGTAGTGTGTGTGTGTGTGTGTGTGTGTGTGTGTGTGTGTCCCTCACCTATTTCCCAAACCTTCGTATTTGGAAATAATTCATTTTCATTTCCTTTTCTAGCTTGGTGGAGCAACGCTCCTGGGCATTGGAATCTGGGTTAGTGTTGACAACAACTCCTTTGTCGGCATATTTGGTCCTCTATCCTCCAGCGTCCTACAATTTGTGAACGTGGGCTACCTCCTCATCGCTATTGGAGCCGTCCTCTTTTTCCTGGGCTTCCTAGGATGCTGTGGAGCTCAAAGAGAGAGCAAGTGCCTTCTAATCATGGTGAGAAACAAACACAAAGTTCTCTCCATTTGTCTACTGAAAACCTTCCTAGTTGTGTGTTTTGACATGAAAGGGCTTGTCTATAGCAAAGTAACTAGTGGAAGCATTCTAATGGCACCCATAAAGGGAGGAACCGGGTCCACCCTATCACTTAACTGTGGGGTAGAGGTTCTTCAACAAATCTTGCCTTTCTTCTTGGTGGTAGGGAGATCTTTGTACTTTCATATGTTGGGAAGCTCATGGATGGATTTTATAGCTCTTGAAGTCTTATGCAGATGAGTCGCTTGTTGTAAAGGCTGAAATTCTATTATTCATTTCCCTGATTCTTCCACTATATGTTCTTCTTGGATTTGATACAATAAAACAAAGTTGCCATTGGGTAAAACTAAAAACCAAAAAGTTTTAACTGTCCCTGGTAAATGCTAACCTTATTTTTTGTGATTCCTGCTATGCAAAGAGATGCAACTCCTAGTAATTTTGTTCCTTTTTTCCTTGGTAAGATTGTAAAATTGTTCTGCTGCCACACTTTGTTTTCTCTGGTGGAAACACTTGAGCAAGTGATTTCCTGCCCCTAATTCTTGGTGATATTTGGACTTGCTGTCATGCCTGTTGTTCCCTCTCAGCAAGAAGAGAAATACAGGTGGAGCCTTTTTATCTGAGGAAGGAAGAAGAAAAGAAATCATGCTGTTAATTAGCAATTTAGCCTTTAAAAAGCTTCTCTTACCATGGCAATGGGCTGCATCAGTTCTCCAGGGGCTTAGAGCAATTAGTATCCATTGGCTAAGACCTTTGCCCTGGAGTAAGGTGAAAAATGGAAGCGATTAATCACACTTCCTGGGATGAGGAAGGAGGTCTTATCTCAGAGCTAGGAAGGGCTCTTTGTTAAAGAGCCCTTGTCTTCTGCAGTGGATCAAATCGGGAAAACCAGGATGAGAAGGCTCCACCTGTAGTCAAAGATGTGGTAGCATCTTAAAGACTAGCAGACTTATTGTAGTGTAAGCTTTCACAGATTAGAGCTCACAAAATCTATACCATGGTCTGTCACAGCAAAAACAATCCTTTTGGAAGCAGTTACAAGGAAACAGGCACTCTTGGATAGTAGAAACCTAGTTGTGTGTCCAGCCAAAAATACACTGACAGAATGAGGAAGTTGTTGCTGTAATATATATGCTCTCAAAGTGCCTGGGACAGATAAAATAAGTTATCTATAGTATATAGATAGTGGATACTTTGATGTATAGAAGATCAAAGAAGTGTTCAAGGGAGCAACTGGACTGAAATGAAAATGTATCAAGATAATGAATCACAGGAAGAATGATGCTGCGGAAGGATTTAAAGAGAAATCATTCTCTTGTCCAAGCTGTGTCATCTTCCACTACAGTGGCTGAAGAAGCTCTCAGTTGCTGGAGTTACTTTGTAGGTAGTTCTTTGGAGTATGTAGACTTTGTTGTAGGTAGTTCTCCCACCCCTACCCCTGCTTTGTCTCGTTAGCAAGTTGATTGACTTCTAGTTTTGTGATCGGGTATCTTTCCTTGAAGCTGAAAAGCATGCTCAACCCAATGTGTCCCATTGTTCTAGCATTATTTTGGCATTAATACTTTGAACAACTTGACATGGTGTGCTCTCTTTCCAGTTTTTTTCCATTATCCTGATCATCTTCATAATCGAAGTGGCTGCTGCAGTGGTGGCTCTGGTCTACACATCACTTGTAAGTAATGGGGCATAGAAGGGGTAAGTTTTGGGCAGGAAAGGGAAGTGAGTGACAAGAGAATATTGGTCACAGGCTGTTGATGTTTCAACTGCTGGCTTCTTAGTGGCATCTGGCATAACAGCTGCTATTTGAATGGACTATTCATGTTCTCTCCTCCAATACTGGTGCTCATTTATCTGCTAGCCTGTGTTGCGAAATGCTGTGGTTGTGTGGGGGAAAGCTTTACAACTGAAATGCTCTATTCTTAATAGCTTATTTTTCAAAACAATTATCTGAAACGTAGCAGAATCCCTGCTTTTTATTTTTGGACTTCAACTAATTTAGACTAGCATATTTTAATGGCTCTTATGTATTGCATTTGGGAGTTATTTTAAATCATTGATCTATTGATTGGATGTTCCGAATTAGCTAGAAATTTCATGGGGAAGGCAGACTAAAATCCACCTCTGGGAACTATGTAGGAGAACTTGCATGATAACAAATAACATATTTGGCCAGGTAAAGAGACTTGCCCATGTAGCTCTTGTTTAAGTATACATAAAAAAAGGGGAAAGGATGGTGCCATAGATACGTAGGGTGGTTATGACATGGCATGAAGGTCCTATGACTGGAACTCCCAATGTCTTTTTCTTTCTCAGTAGCCATGGAGAATGAAGAAAGAGAATTGAACCACTTTCCCTGCCCTGTAGCCTGAATCCAAATGAATCCTGTTCCCTCAGTCTGACATTAGATGTGGACGGGAAAACTTAGAAGCACAAAATTTAAAAGCAGTTCATGGCTAAGAGCAGCTTGAGGGCGTGGCAGCAATTTCAGTTCTGGAATGTGTATGGGATAGCTGCTCTCCCTTCCAGACCCCCTGATTTCATTTCAAATGGATCCCCTCCACCCAATTGCTACTCTTTGAAAAGGACATCAAAGTTTCAGTTCTGGAACTCTCCATCCATGTCTTGTTGGGTTTCTTGGGACCAAATCACATGCTTACTCCCACCCTCACTTTGTATATGAATTGAACAGTGATTTTTTTTGTTAATGTCAAAAGGGAGCTGTGGGTGAGGGAAACCTTCCCATCTCAAAGAATTCTTGACACTAAGTGAAAATGTTCTTTTCCCTCTTCCTGAAATGGTGTTGCTTCAGCTTCCCACATTGGATTAAATAGTTTCATTTTTCTGCTTTTTGGCAACTTGGCGGTTCTAGGAAATGTGCATCCTTGACAAAAGGATTGTTGCTCATTATATTGGAGAGTAAAATGAATTCCCAAAACTACCTTTTAGAATCTCAAGTACATATAACTTGTCATTCATATGTCTTGTTGGAGTCTTGACTTTAACCATGAAGCGTGTGCCATCTTCCTCTTCTTCATGTAGCCCTTCAGGCATTTTTCTCCTTGCTTCCTTTCAGTACCAAAAGTAATCCAGATTAGTAGAAAAGTGCCTAGGGTGAAGAATGGGTGCGTGCGTGCGTGCGTGCGTGTGTGTGCGTGTGTGTGTGTGCGCGCGCACGCACACACGAGGGCTTGCTGACTATTAAATGTCTTTCATCCAGTTGGGAGGGTGTCAAAATGTCCTGCGCCCTGCCTCTTCCTGCTGCCTCCTCCTGCCTACCACAGGCATTTGTTCTCTGTTCCATTTCCTGCTTGCTCAGAGCAGCAGGAGAAGGGGGAAGTCCTGCTTTGGCCATTCCATCACTTTATACGTAAACAGCAAACATGATTGACCCCCACATCACATCCAGTCTAATTGCCCTTTGGTGCAAAGTTCAATTAACAGAGGCCCAATCCTGTCCAACATTCTAGTGCTGATGTGCTTTCCAATACTGTATCTTGTGGGGGGGGGGGTGCGGGAGGGAGGGAGGGGAGAAAGGGAGCCTTTTGGGGGTGCATTGAGGCTGCTTTGGCATTTGAAAGTTGGATAGGATTGGGCCTTAAGCTTTTTTAGATTCCAAAACATAGTTTAAAAAAAATCCATGCTACTCTTTTATCCTTTTATAAACTCCTTTTATCAAGACTGCATGCTGACTGCAACGTGGCACTTGCAAGAGGAAAAGCAGGAAGTGAAATTGACTATACTGTACAGTATTTACTTTGAGGATCAAGGCTGAACAACAAACATTTTTTTAAAAATGCCACTTTTAAACTCTTTGCTAGTGACTGAGAGAACCTTCAACACGCACACAGGATGTGTGTAATACTTATTCAGTACTATAATAGGAAGTGTCTCGTATATATTGCAGGACTGAGTGGAGATATACAGTGCAGTCCTATGCATGTTCACTCAGATCTAACAATCCAATCCTACTGAAATCCACCAACCCCACTGATGGAACTCCTTGGATCTACATCTGCTGTTTAGCAGGTGTAAGTCCAAGGTGGTAAGGGAAACAGCTGGGGATAGAATATTGACAAGATATTGGGCTCTGTTGACAAGATTGGGCTCAAAATGCCTGCCAAATTGCCAATAGAATTGTGACTCTGAAAGGCTCCTGTGGATTTCTGTGGCTGGAGTATGGGCTAGGGACAGCAAGTTTATTGGCAACAATATTGACAGTGGAAAGGGGTGTGTGGGTTGGACTATTTGTTTTTGTTATCCATGAAGCTTCCTTTTGTATCTTGTTGTCCTGAACTTCTTTCTTCCTTGCAGGCAGAGGCTATATTGAGTGCTACAGTAACACTGTCCCTGAAAAATGACTATGCAAAGAATCCTGACATTACCACGGTTTGGAACACCACAATGATTGAAGTAAGTTGCCTGCAGAAATGCTTCTGACTATGTAGGATGATGAAGTAACTGTGGTTCTAGTGTAGACAGAGTGAACTATCGTTTTGATTTTGATTGCTTGTAATAGACATTCTATCTCAAAATGTCTAGTTCCAACTGGCAAACTATGAAGATGGCACAGGCAGGTGATTTAGAGGAAAATGCAAAAGATAGGAGGTTTGGAACCTCATGTGGAAGCTGGAGGAAAGACTTTGAGAGAGGAACAGTAGTTTTGTATTAAGCATCCAAAAGATTGCCATTAAGAAGATTGAGCTGTTCACCAAGATTGTTGCAGCACCCAGGATGAAAATTCCTGTCTGTCCCCTTAAGGGGTGGGGAGGGGAGAAGACAGCAATGTGATTGGGAAGAGCACACTTTTGCTGGGGGTAAGCTGCACTTTATGCAGCTCTGGCATGCGGGGGGGGGCGTCTGGAGAGTTTGCGGATGCCTCTGCAGAGTTCACCATGCCTCCTAACAGCTTAAAAAAGGTTGAAAAGGCCACTTCTGGTTTTTGTCACAAAACCGGAAGTGGCCATTTTTTTAAAGCTGTTAGGAGGCAAGGGGACCTCTGCAGAAGGGCCTGCAGGCTCCCTGGACCCTATCTGAAGGCAGGAACTACATGGGATAGGTACTAAAATAGGCCCCAACTACCCCCAACAGCAGTGCAATCTCCCTCCCCCCCCCCCCCACAAAAACTTACGCTCACGAACTCCTGAAGACTTTGAGAACCGCTGTTGTCAAAGGAAGGAAAAGAGTTTCATGTTGCAGTAGAGTAGAGTTGCAGTAGAGTAGATGTAGTGAAGTGCCTGGAAAAGGAGGAGGGACTTTTATAATAACTATTGGGAGCAGGTCGTGGAATTTTGGAAGTCCTGTCTGAAGATTTGGGAGAAGTTGAGTTCTGTGGCCAATGACCCAAAATTGCCATTTCAATTACCCTACTGAAATGTAGGGAAATGAAATTACCCTACTGAAATGTACTGAAATTACCATACTGAAAGATAAGAATCTTGACCTATATTAGGATCTCATGGCTCAAATCCAGCATCAGAACCTTGTTGGACATGAAGCAATGCCTGTTTTCAAGCATAGGAGGAGGAGGTTGAATGCAAACTATCAGTAGTAACTCCCCTGCTGTGTAGAGGAGGAATCTGCTTGCCCCAGGTGAGAGCTGGGAGGTATGGTCCTCAGGTGTACAGAACCAGGTTTCCAAACTTCCCAGCTCTCACCTGGGGCAAATAATGCCGGCTTATATACAAGCCATCAGCAAGGATGTTCTAGGTTTTGAAAAGTTTCACCTGGGACTCTGTGATTGCCCTGATGGATCCCCATGCATGTACTTATTTATGGCCTAATCAACTGTGCCTTTGAGCATGCAATGTGACCTGATGGGTGACTAGTGCTTTTTTTTTTTTTAAAGATTGTGATCCAGGGATATTTGTGATGGAGACTGGAACTGCAGCAAGGAGGTTGGGAGGACTTTAGGTGTTTGCCTTTGCTGCAGTTCTGCTCTTGATAGTGCATAAGGGCATACTGTACAGACATTATTTTAAACGGGAACAAGCCTTCATTGTCTTTCAATTGAAGGTGTTTTTCCTAAGATAGTTTGGGAGGCTGTGATTGGGAGTGCAACTTCAGCAAGACAAACCCCTAAAGAGTAAGTCTCTCTATATCCCTGTTGCATTTTGCTCTTTCATGCTTCTCTCAGGGCACTATTTAAAAAATAAGCATGCAACCCACTAAGCCATATAGTATGCTTAGAGGCACATCTGAATCAGTCCTTAATATGTACCCACTCCACTTTGATTTTTGCTGCAACTCCTCTTCTGGAAGCTGAAGAACTTCCTTGAGATTTTTGTGTCTTTCAGTATCTTTTAATGTCATAAGCAGCTATTGCATACTGCCTCTGGAGTCTGAGTGAAGACGTGTCACTTTTGTGAACTCTTAACATAAGCCCTAAAATTTAAAATGGCACTAGAAGAGAGCAACTGGGGAATATGCACATGAAGGTGGCTTACTTTTAAAATCAAACCAGCTACTGTGTCTTTCTGGCTGCATTGCTTTTTTTTTTTTTTTTTTTTTGAGAACTCTGTTTTGTCTTCCCCTGGACATCCCACAGTGTCAAGCCAGCACTGAAGTGCACATCAGTACCACTGACCAGAAATGCAAGATAGTAGCATGGCTATCAGCCCCCCTCCTCCAATTCCACACAAAGATTGGATATTGCAACTGTTTACTTGATTGAGGCTGAACAAAGCATTGTGCTATAGATAAAATTATGTTTTTCGGAAAGGCCAAATAGATGTATAAGTTCTTGTAGATATTATTGTGGGGGGGGGGGGGTGGCCAGGCAGGCAGGCCTTCTGCATCTCCTGTATTGGCTGTAGAACTAGCTGTGTTGCAAGCAAGGTGAACAGGAAGCTTTTGCAAGCACTAAGCAGCTGCAAGAGTTTATTTTTAGGAATGCTGTATAGTGCAAAAGCACAAGTTGGAAGAGGATCCTAGTTCCAATGAGATTGTAGTTATTGTCTAACAGCAGAGTCTTACAATAGCTACATGAAGGAAGCTTCATGGTATTCAATGAGGCTTTCTCCCTCATAAATGTCTTCAGGATTTCGGCCTAAGGGCACAATCCTAACCTGGAGTTAGGCCAGAAATGTTTGGCTGGCATAAGGGACACCGTAAAGTATGCTCAGACCTCTCTCGGAGTCAGAGGCCTGCACAGAGATAGACACCATCCTCCCTGACTCTGAGAGGGGTCCAAACATACTTTATGGTGGCCCATGTGCTGGCCAAACTTTGCTGGCCTAACTCCAGGTTAGGATTGCACTCTTACAGAACAGTTTCTGCTCGTCTCATAGAAAAAGACACTGGATTTTTTTTTAGCACACAATCTCATTTAGTGCTATAGGATGAAAAGTCTACCTGTGTGGTAAATAACTCTTTTTTTGCTCTTAATACTTTCCTCTTTAGCTGAAATGCTGTGGCTTAATGAATTACACAGACTTCAATGATTCCTACTACTTCAATAAATACAAGGCTTACCCACCAACCTGCTGTACCAACTCTACTGAGGCACTAGGGAAAGGCTGTACCCTTGAGCTTGCCGATCAGAGCAACGTGAAGGTATGATTCTCCTCATTATATATTTTGGGGGAGAGGTTGGACAGTGTTTGTACTGCTACAAAACAACTTCAAGGATTTTACTCATCTGAGCAGAAGAAGGCTTGGTGCGTCTTTTGATGTATTCCCTGAATCTCATGCTGAGGAAGGATTTACCCAGGATTGCTGGTGAATTCCAACCCAATGAGACCTTGTGCACTGAAAGGGCTGCCGCCTGGGATTTGGGCATGAGTTTTTCAAACATCAACTAGTATTACAGTGGGTCTGATGTCTTCCCTCGCATACAGGTGATGGCAAAACTGGCATAGAGGCTTCTGTCCTGTACTGATGACTCTGTACTGATGACACTGGTGTGTGATGGTACCTAGAGATCTGTATAATGTGGATTTGGCCCTTGTTGCTGCTGGGAAGAGTTTGGTATGGCAGGCAGTTGCGTAGCTGAGGGGAGTCGCAGGACCCTGGGTGGCATTCCATGGTGGTCCCATCACTGCGGTCCTGCAGTCACGGCTCCTCAGTCACAGCTCCTGCGCCCCCTCTGAATATAACCGGAGCTGTGGTCCAGTTGCATCTGGAGGGTGTTCGGAGGGCTGGGGGAGCTGCTCATGACCTCCCCGATCCTCAGAATGCCTTCCGAGGGCCTTCCAACAGCCACTTCCAGTTTTCAGCTCATATTCAGCTTACCTGGAGGGGCCCAGGTAAGGAGGTGGCCCTAGAAGGTGTGCCCCGAGGCGGTACTCCTTCCAGCTAGGCTGCTAGTGGCAAGGGAAGGTCTGACATGCTTCTGCTCATATAAAGTAGACTTAATTGCTGCATCTTGACAACTTTAATACGTGATATCATTCAGGTCTCTACATGGTGCCAGTGGGTGATCCTTGATCCCTCTGCCTGAGCAGAAAGCAGTTTTGGTAGTGCTGGATCACAGACCTCATTCTGTACAGCCACCTTTTGATGCCAACACGAGCATCACTGCTGCAGACTGGCATCTAGTCTGCATGCAGGTTATGCCTCCTTCCCAAGATGGGAAGCACTGTCCATTTGCTGGATGTTTATCAAAATCTTCTACTTGGGACAGTTGCATGACCCCTTCCCACCTCCCAAAAAAAGTGCCTCCAGGAAGGGAAACTGCTGCTGTTTTCTTATGTGGTCCTTTGACCAGGGACTGTGCTGTAATGGAAATTTGTGTTTCTTAAAAACAAACCCTAGGGCTGCTTCTCACAGTTGCTGTCTGAAATAAGAACGCATGCTGGTGTCGTAGGTGGAGTAGCGGCTGGAATCGCTGCACTGGAGGTATGTATGGTCTCTGAGCCCCTGGATGTGCCTTCTCAGAACCAATCTGTGCCCTACTGCTTCTGTTCTATTGAACAGCCTTGTATGGCCATGAAAAAGTTGCTCCTCTGTCAAGTGAGACAGGAATGTGATTATACCTTTGATGTAGATATAACTAGTGTCATTGCCATTCACATAACTAGTCACAGACTCATAGAGTTGGAAGGTATCTACAAGGTCATCTAGTCCAACCCCCTGCCTATAGCAGGAAATCTCCCTAGTGCACCTTCAGCAGGTACCTGTCAAGCCTCCGCTAGAAGGTCTCCAGTGAGGGAGAATCTACCACCTCCCCTCTGTTCCTAGTTCTGCTGCCAAAGGCAGATAAGAACAAATTTGTCCCTTCTTCCTTATGACAGTCCTTCAGATGCTTGAAGAGTGCTGTCGTATCCTCTCTCAGCCTTCTCTAAGCTAAACATGCCAAGTTCCCTCAACCTTTCTCCCAAGTCCTATGCCCTTGGCACCTTGCTGCCTTTCCTTGCATGCCACAAGAGCGTTGAGCCCAAGGGCTTAAGAGCCACCATGCTGTTTCTCAGCCTCCAGAAGCATGAGTAGTGGTAACTAATTTCATTCCTGTTTGTGTGCAGTTACTGTAGATATGTAATAGGATACCCTTAGGATTATAAGGATAATAACCCCTTATAATTCTTATTTTTGATAAGATCAGACCATTGGTCTATTTTGTCAACATTGACTAGTAGAGACTTTCCAAGGTGTCAGTTAGGAATTTTTTTCTCCTACCTGGAGATGCCTGGGATTGAACCTGGAATCTTCTGTATGCAAAGCAGATGCTCTACCACTGGGCCACAGCCCTTCCCTAAATCGCTGGGATGAACAGCATGTGGTACTAACAAAAGGAAGTAACATGTTCACCATAGGATTCTTAATAAAGACCTGATCTCTTATTTCATGTCTCGCATCTCAAAACTGAATACTTTTTTTCCAGATGGCTGCCTTATTTGGCTGTGCCATGCAATCCAGTGATACTGCAAAACAAAGTCTTGCCCCAACCCTTAACAGTGATTGACTACAGGAAGTACAGAGCTCAGAGCTGCTGATGTCATGATAGCTGCTTCTGGCCTGGGGAAGGAATGTGAGATTGTTTTCGGTCATTGAGGAAATTGGTCATTAATGTGTGGGCAGGAAAGGTAGCTAATTGCATCCTAAAAGTGGAAGATCGTCTATTCACACTGCAGTCAGGAGTAGCAAGAATAATTAGTAGAAAGGCTCGAGTATGCAATTTCTTGGGTTTGGGGCTCTGTCTTAAAATAAAAGCTCTTTTCTCCACTTCCTACATCATTACGAGTGCAAATAATTTTGAGAATGCATTTTATTTCTGTTTAATTCACTGGTGATTCTCTATAAGACATTTAAACATAAAAACTTAGCTTCCTTTTCTTTTTCTCTCTCTCTTCAGATTGCAGCAATGGCTGTAGCAATGTATCTTTACTGCCGCCTAGATGAGAAGTGACTGGGATAGAAGGCGTGGAAGACTATCCTATCAAGAGATGAGACAATGGTGCACATAGCAACTTTTTCTTAACCTCTGTCCACAACAATCAAGCATTTCTTGGGCCTGAGGCATGTCGTATGATTAACTATTTGACTCTACTGAGCTGGAATCTGTAGTGTGTACATAAATGAGAAGTGGTTTGATACAGGAAATTTTTTTGAATGCAAAGTGCTCTTGTGTTGAAAGCCACAAATAACTGAACCAAAGAAGAGGAGAAATGGGCAGGGTTTCTGCCTCCTAGAAATGGCCTATGTCAACTGCAAGTTTTGGGGATCTTCTGCTGGCACCCTGAGACTAGCCTATCTCTAGGAAAGTAATGACCCAAGATGCTGCTGATCGTTTGGAAAGATTCCCTATGCAAACAATATAATTCTTATCTCCATCTGGAATCAATGGGGATCGTAATAATAGTCTGACATAAATACCAGCATAACATAGGAAAGATCCACAGAAGCTTTTGGAGAAAAAGGGGAAAAGCCATGAAGACTAATGGGATAGTAAGACAATCCATCTCTTCATGTCAATGTATATGAATGTGGTTTGACCCAATCCTTCTCTTCCCCCCCCACCTTTGGATGACTACTCTGTATGGGTGTCGGATTGAGC
>JAJKFI010039493.1:0-17777 GCA_029204185.1 Lerista edwardsae | reverse complement strand
GATAGATAGATAGATAGATAGATAGATAGATAGATAGATAGATAGATAGATAGGGAATAAAACACGGGTGAGGACCCCATAAGAGGACCCAAACGTGGGAATACATCCAAGTTCAATATCATTTCTTTATCGCAAGCAATGTAGACCTCACTCCAAGTGTATCTTCCTTGTGAAACCCGGCAAAATAAAAAATAAAAAAGCCACAGTGATTTGAAAATACTCTCCCTAAATTTATTTTCTCTTTTCTGCCAGAGACATGACTTTCTGCCTTTTTAGAATGGGGTAAATGCTGCCTTCTGAAATAAAAGGTGTAGATTATTTGGAAGATCAACATATCAGAAATTGTTTCACATACCTTTTAGTTCATCCTGAATTTCTTGCCCTGCTCCAAGAAATGCAAGAGTCACATTAAAACACCAAAATCTGAGATTAATCTACTTATTTCCTTGGATTTTTTTTACATATGTGTTTTATCTTGCTCTAGATACATTACTTGTATGTCACAATGCATTTTATACAGGCATTTATTTTTAAAGAGGAAACATGATGAATATGCCTCTGAAGATTTCACTGACTTATTTCCTTTTATTTTTGTATTCACCTTGTTGTTTCTTTCTCATACAATAATAAATCAGCAACGAGCGGTTTGATCCATTTTATTTATTATCAGAAATCACATAATAATACATTCAATTTATCATCATCATCATCATAATTTTGAAACACTTTTTACATGACTATATAAAGCTGGGGAAACGTGCTATGATGACAGACATTTGCATAGGCCCTACATATAATAGCTTGAGGTAAGAAACATTACATATGGACTATATTGCGAACGATGCATATTTAACGACAGCAGGAAACTAGAGACTAGAGAATAACAAGCGAAGAACCAAGCGACGGACACCGAGAACTAACACAAGACGAACAGAATTCACACGGAATAATACTTTAAAGCAATCTGAAAGAGAATATTGCATATATGTCAACTTCTTTTAAAAAAAAATTATCTCCTTTTTTAAATTCTTAAATCACTGGAGTGGAAATTGAGAATTGTCCCGTGTATCTAATTACAGCCAAGCAGACGATTCTCAAGCGTTGGGTTCTTGCTGGTGGTTTGTGTTGTGTGTTTCACAGCGTCGAAGTCCTCCTTCAGAAATTGCTCTTGGCGTGTAAAATAAGACAAGTCTCACTTCTTTCTCTCCCTCTCTTTTGCCCCTTTCTACTCCCTCCCGGTTGACGGGATTTCAATCCAACACTGCGTTATGACATTGCCCCGTAAACGCCTGGTAAATCAACTAGCGCATCCTTCATTCTTCGGAACGCGACCTCTTGGAACAGCCGGCGAGTAACATATCACAGGTTTGCAAGAGGAGGCGACCTTAGTGGGGAACGAGGGACAATGCAGTTTTTTCCCCCTTTCCCCTTAGTAAATCAAGTATAATATTGATAAGTCTGATGCCTTCATAATTTCCACCGCCTTCATCCCCCCCTCCGGCAATCCGAGGCGCTACATATAAACACTTCAGTGGCTCAAGGTGGTAATTTTTTTGATCGAAAATACTTTTTTTTTTTAAAGAAACCCAGCAACGCACAAACAAGACAACTGCTTCCAATGGATTACGTCGTGCCGCTTAAGCGATTTCAAAGGCTGCTTTGTTGAAGGGAAACGGGTCACTGTTGGACAATGACGGGGCAGCGCTATCGTGCTGAGTCTTCTAAGTACCTTTTGGGAGAAATAGGTAGACTTCATCCACCTTTGCCTTTCCTCCCCACATACACACAATCTTTGTTCATTGCACATAACTGATTGGGAATACCAACACACACACACACACACACACACACACACACACACACACACACATTTATTGCACAGCATTGCGATTGGCTACCTATTCCTTTCCTTACGGGAGAGAGGTGAATCTTCCTATACAGGGGTTCCATTTGGGGGAGGGTCTCCAGTTTGCAAAGGGTGGTGGTCTTCCTCTAGAAGGATGATATTCGAGCGGGGCCCCCAAGCCTATGGTTCTAAGGGAATCCGGAGAAGGAATGTTGACACAGCATGGGAAACAGACGTAAATAGAGGCTACCAGAGGAGGGAGGGTGGGGGTTAGAGGCATTTTAAGGACTAGACTGCATCCTTTACAGCTCGTAAAGGCAAAGCATTCCTGCCACCGGTCATGACCATGAACGCCGGGACGGGGAGCACGTGGTGACAATTGAGCCTTGCCCAGAAAACGTTGCCTTTGTCATAAAATTAATCCCCTCTGATATAAAACGAATGAAGCAAGGCTTGTAGTAGCAAAACTCTCTGCTACACCGTCTTGACCCCCTCATCCTACTTTGCTCTAGTAACTCATTTCCCCCTCCCAGATTTTTTTTCTTTAATGTGTAATTATGAAACTAGCAGACTGAACTGAGCGAGACGAGGTCCCACCCTGCAACTCGATTAAAAAAAAAGTCCCATGGATATTAATGGAACGCAAAGCGTGTAAGGTCGGACCCCCGATGCGCTATGTGCCCCACCGCTGCCCTCACCCTTCTCCGCCCTCAGTGGCATCACTGAAGAGTCCACGGAGTGCACAAGTCTGACAGCTAACAGCAAATCCAACGGCCATTATTCTAAAGGAAATAACACGTGTGCAAACAGGATACCGGACACAACCTCAACAATCCATTTTCCTCTACTACTCCTGCTCCGGCTGCTCTATAAGGAAAAGTGCATGGGAGGTGGGAGGGGCTCGACGGAGGAATGGAAGTGTTGGGGGGGATTACCGTATATCCCCCATAAGCAGAGTCTGATGTGCAGGGGGAAGTAAGGCGACACACCCCATAAATATTCACAGTCGGTAGCTGCTGCCTATGAAGAATCAGGAATGAAAATAAGGGCTATGTGTGTATGCGCGCCGGAGCGCACACCAATCATTCTTGATTGTTAAGGGACAGCAGCCTCTGCTTCTTAAAAAAAAAATGTAGTTCCATATCTAACTGAATAGAAGAAATAGTAAAGTGGGCGGTTAGACCTTCATTTCAAAATAGAAACCTTTAAAGAAAGCCTTAATCGGAGAATGTAGCTCTCTTAGAAAGGGGGGAGCTATTAATAGCTTAATTAGCTCTAAGGGGCTGCCACTATAGTTAAATGTATTAAAAAGGGCATCCCCCCCGCTAATCACTACCATCTTGATCATCAGTAAGCAGAATAGTATAATAAGGCTCCTTCAGCAGAAAAAAAACAAATTATTATCAAAAACAAATTGAAATTATTGTGAAGCATTGGTGGGGGGGGGAGTACAGAAAAGGGAAGAGCAATGCAGGCAGCCTGCCTAAGTAGGATTCGGGAAAGGCAAGAAAGATGCACAACACAATCCTTTGCATGTCTACTCAGAAGTAAGTCCCATTACGTTCAATGGGGCTTGCTCCCACGAAAGTGTGCATAGGATTGCAGCCTGAGTTTATAAGAAGACGATGCAAGAAATAAGGTACAGTCTTCATTTATCTGACTAGACTTTTGGTCTTCAAAAGTGGAGGAGAAACATGTGTCCCAAAGAGCTTGATCTTTTGCAGCCAGATCCTGTGCGCATGTACTGGAAGGTAAGTCCTACTTAGCGCAATGGGGCTTTCCTCCCATGGAAGTGTGCAAAAAATTGCAGGCTTAGAACTGCTTGTGCGTGCATGTAGAGTTTGAATACATCTATCCTCACACTGCCTTTCCATAAAATATCCAAACAGCACCAAGATTCCTTTGATATCCTAAGCGCAGGGACAATGAGCCACCACTCTGTGTATGTATGTAGGTATCTATGTCTATATCTAGAGATAGATATATAACTACACACGTATGCATACGTAGGTCAAATATTTATATACCTATAGGTGTTGGACTATTTCTCCATCAAACTTTCCTCGAAAATAAACTCTGGCAAACATAAAACACTGGCTAGCCATTCTCCATAAGAATGGTTACAGTTGATTTAAGATGAATGCCACATCCACTTAAGCTTTTACTCCAGAGAATGAAAAATCCCAACACACTAAACTGATGGTGTACTACAGAGTCCTGACAGTGACTCTGCTTCCAAAAATGTTCTTGCCCTCAGACCTGGGTTACCTACTAAGAGACAAAGCTACCAAGAAGTCTGCCTGAAACCAAACAGGGAGCCCTGTTGCCAGATGCTAGAGGGACAAACCATATAATACCTGTGAATGCTTGCCCACGCAAAAAGGACATTGTTACTGAGACTGAAAAACTTACATTCAAAACTTATCACCGTTGACACTTCTTTGACTATCGAAACCCAGGCCGATTCACCAATGGAAGGGTTCTTTTCGGTTCACTATATTCACATTTGGGTCTTCAAAAGTGGAGGAGAAACATTGACAGACAAACACACACACACACAAATTTGTGCGTACACATGCGTGCACACACACACACACACACACACGTACGTGCACGCACGCGCACACACACACCTACGCCTGCTGTTGGGCTTTTCAAAAGGATATTGGATTTTTAAAAAAGACAAGGAAAAAAAAAAGAATAACTGGCTATTCAGACCAGATCAGGTAAGAGTCCCGGGACCATCAGCTGTGATGAAGGCTAGGAACGTCTCTGTGGTTACCCAATATGGACTTGTTTGAATTTTAAAAGAAAGAAAGGGCTTGCTCTCTCAGAAGGAGTCTTTTCTTTTTCATACGCCGGTTCTGGAACCAGATCTTCACCTGCTGGTCGCTTAGGTTCAACCGATCTGAGAGCTCCCTCCTTCTTTGGCGAGTAATGAATTCATTGACCATAAACTCCCCTTCCAGCTCCGCTAGCTGCAGCTTGGAATAGGGTTTTCGCTTTTTCCGGGACCTTGTGTGCATCGGGTACCAGGGAGCACCTATGAACAGCGTGATTGAAAGGAGATTTAACACATGGGGAGGCGGGAGAGAAAGAGAGACAGAAACAGGCAGGCAGGCAGGCAGGAAGCAAGGTTCCAAAATGGGAATTGGGGTCCTCCTCCCCGTTTACACTGATACCTCTTTGAGAATGTGCGCCACCGTTTCCCTGCACAACTGACGGGCGATGCTTCAGCCTCCAGAGGCTACATCTGCGTTTTAGATTCCAAGATCTAGGATTCCTATGTCACGCATACCCCATAAACCATGCATTGCAAGTTCTTGGAAGAAACTGCTAGGGTCAAGAGAGTGGAGGAGACACAAGCTAGCTAGCATGCCTGCCGTTGGGCTTTTTTTTTTTTTTTTTAAGGAAACTTCTTTAAAAAGAGAAAATGATCTCAGCGAGCTATTCATATCAGGTAAAAGTCCCGGGACCATGAGCGGGAATGAAAACTAGAGAATCGCTGGGTTTCTCCAGCGAGAACTCAAGGCATCCAACCGCTGGTGTGACTTCGAAATCAGGTTTGAAGGATGCAGCGCTGGAATTTAGGGAGGGGAGAGCCTCGCCCTCGAGTCCCAGACCTAGGGTCTGCGGAGGGAAGGGCCATCTCTAGTCAGAGGTGCTTCTCGGATCTGCCTATCACACGGGATAGGAACCAACCAGCCCTTCCTGGAAGTGTTGCTCAGATGCGGAGCAGGCATATAACGGGAAGCTTATGAGACAGATTTCCCCCCCCCCTTTAATGGCGCCTAAGTATTGGGTGGAGATATTTTTATAGTACCTTCCCGATTTTGCAAGGGAAAGCGCTGGGAAGGTAGCGTCGATGAGAACAGCACCAGCATTTCAAAGCAGATGCCACGCGAGTCTTGGCATTCTCCCTTCCCGAGTTATCCCACCAGACTTTCACCTGAGATGGCCATACTCCGCCCGAGCCCAGATCACTCCAGTTTCGCCTGCTGCCTCCTCGGCCCCAGCAAGAGCTCCTTCAGTCACACTTCTGCGGCATCTACGAACCCCTCGTTTCAGTTCTGCTACACACAACGCTTCATGCACACGGTGGCAAATAATCTGGAGGTGCAGGCTTGTTAAGAACAGGGGAGGTGGGGGAAAGGCATGGAAATCCGTCGGTCTGTCTATCTGGGCCATCACGCTCTCTTTTATGGGATATTTACATGTTTATAGGCTTTTCTTTTAAAAGAAGCACCACCTAATAAAGCGCGAGGCATTTGAGTGCTACCCCTAGTGGCCTCGGCACAAATAGACATGCTTCAGCCCAGCTGCTAATTTCATGGAATTTATAACAGCAAGAGTCGCGAGCAGACTTTTCGAGCGCGCGCGCAAGCAAGAGAGAGAGAGAGAGAGAGAGAGAGAGAGAGAGAGAGAGAGAGAGAGGCATAGCATAAATTCGCTTTTCTTTCTTTCTTTTTCCTGGTCGCACGTTCTTACCCCCAGTGGAAAGATTGCTTCCTTGGTTGAGAGGGGAAACCATTGTGGACGGCTCGCTGGTGGCGCCCTTATTCCCTTCATTGAGTAAGGAGGAGCTGGAGTCTGACTCCAAGGATTGACAAGAAGGGGGATCGTGGGACACCGCCTCAGTAGCCGGATAGTCAAATTTGCCGAAACTGCCGTTCATTCCATTGGGGATCCCCGATTCGAGGGGCATCAAGGCATTGTCCCTAACCCTCTCTTCCCTTTTGAGAGGAGCGTTCTCCGAGCACGCCTCTCTATAGTAGCACTTGCTTTCTTCCACTCTAGCTAGGTCGCAGGCTCTGCTGAAGGAAGGGTTAATGGAAACGGGGCTGCTGAGATAGGGCTGGGGGTATCCGTTGCACGGCTCTGAGGATGCCCAGGGCAAAGAACAGACATTGTCCCTTCTTGGGTAGGAGAGAGACGGTAAGCCGGGCAGCTGTCCTCCGGAGGCTCGGAAATTGGGAAAATAGAAGGTGTCTCCCGTATGGATGTTCACCAACGGTCCCACAAACCCAGGATTAAGGAGATTATGTTCGCCCATTTCCGCGGGCCTGACCAAGAGCTTCTAGTTTATTGCTATCTGACATTAAACATAGTTAAACCTAAAGGTCCACCCGATTGGTCCGGAGGGGTCACGTGGGCGCCAACTTGCGTTGGAGAAAGGGTGCCACCCACCTTTAGCAATTTGAGACAAAACAAAACATTAAGTTCTGTCTTTCGGTTTTTTATATGCTTTTTAAAAAAATCATAAAACATTTTATAAAATAAAACTACGGGCTTTAAGCACTGGCCTGAGAAACCCAAAGCATTGTAAATTTCTCCCCCTTAAAGAAATGACACCCTTCTCCCTCGGCTGCGTTCAAGGTCCCTTCAACAGCTGGCAAAAGTAAGCAATTTTCTCATTAATTAGCTCCTTTATTAACTAAAACAGTTGAAATTTACAATATCTCTCAATAAATTACTATTAGATATTGTGTCATATAAAGTTTACAGGCTCTTTAAGGAGACGAATGAGTCTAACCGCAACAGGCTCATATTTACAGATGATAGGGTGGAAGAGTTTTAAAATATCTCCAGTCCTTCCACCTTTAACAAGGGTTTTCTTCTTTCCCCCAGTGTCACACCCCGTGTTTATTTAAACCCAGACAACTAACAAACCGGCAATTCCAATTAAGGTGGATTTGCGCTTTCTCTCCTAGGATGAAGTCTTTGGCTAATTTCTGATTGGGTTGAACGGAATGATTTTCCTCCTGCAAGGACATCTATTAAACAAAGGAAGTGGGGTATTTCCCCGTCTCACCTGTCCTAACAGTGAGGAGACTTTACCAGATCTCCGATTGGCATCCGTCCAAATGGCTAAAAATCGGTCCTTTATACAAGGTCTGGTTGGGGATCAATCGCGGACCCGAAAGGAGTCGGATCTGTCGAGAAGACAACTGCTGGGGGCGTTCTTCACAAAAAGCCAATTCTCCCAGAGAACTAGCCTTGGGAAAGGGACCTTAAAAGGGAATCTGGTTTTAGGAAGAGTCAATCTTCACCGCTTTAGAGAACAAAGGGGAACGGAGTTACTGGAGTGGGGGGGGGGAGAATGCGGATAAAAAAACAATTAAAGAACGTTTAAGGTTTTTTTTCTTCTTCTTCCCTGCCAACTTCCAAGACTATTGGGCTCGACGGCAAATTACCGTAAATACTCGTGTATAGGTAAAAACGGATTTGAGGTAGGACTCGTCACATAAATTCCCCCTGCACTGCACCCCAAATCTACACACCAACAGGGGGAATTCAAAGCTATGGATTTTTTCCCCTTCAAACTCGACTTCGAAGCACAAAAATCCAGAATTATTGCAGTTCCACGGACTATATCATGCTGGGCTTCCTTTACATTCGCGGCTGCTCCCTCTTCTCCCGACACGCTCAATAGTTTAGTTCCCCAAGCCGTGTAGGAAGGGGGGGGGGAAATCACGTGCTAATCAAATAAACACTTTTCTTTCCTACTTCTATTAAAGGGGCAGCTTCCTAATACCGTAAACTAAAGTCTTTCTCCTCGTGCCTTCTCACGCACCTATATCTTAATCCATTCCGGCACATCTCCTAAGCCAAGGTCTCTGTGTCCAGCTAAACACTGTTAACCCGTGATTACGAAAGGTTAGTACTTGCATTAACCTTTTCGGGTGCAACAGAGCAGTTCCTGTTTCATTCCTTTAAATGAAGGTGCTTTCTATCTTTCAGTGTTTTCCCACTATGGAATAAACACGTTTACAGCCTAACAAGCGTGAGATTGCTGGAGACTGCATAGACTTTAGGGATTTCCCCCCCCCCTTTCCCCCCTCTGGTCTTTGTGTTCATCTTTCATCTAGACGATATTCTGTATAAGGGGGTAGCTTGAAAGGCGTTCGTGGCTTTGTTCTCTTATCGATTCTGGAAGAGCGACGGAAGCTTCCTAAGCGTCTGTACCAGGAGGTATTTTAATCCTTACTACATACTCTCTACAGTAACTGCAGTTACAACAGGAAGAAGTAGACAATAGTTGGAGACATTCCGGGCTTTCAATCTAAAAAACATCACCTAGACTATATTAAGGAGTCCGCTGCCGCTTCCATAGAGCAGTGCTTTTTGTGTGTAGCAACACTTGAAACGCCTTTGGATTATATTTTTTTTAAATCTGGGATACTCCTTAAGATCTATTGGCCGCAATCCTACACACAGTTCGACTGGATTTCTCAGGAACCTTGAACGCAGGCACTGCGATCATTGTGCCGCAGATCCAAGGGAGGAGGGAAAAGCCTAGGGAGGTTGCTTAGAGACTGCATTGCTGGTGCGGTGATCTGTGTGGCCACAAACGATGCCGGTATGGGTGCAAGATCGAATGAATATTCGGTCTTGGAGGAGCAAAATACAGAATTAAATAAAGGAACAAAATCCATCCCCTTTACTGTTGCAGGATAATGTAATTACTTTCCTGCACTCCTTTAAAACACGTGAAAGGTTAGTCTAAGGATTCCTCATTAATGTTGCATAACACTCATTTAAGTAAAACAAATAAGACATGTCTTCGGAGGAACTGCACATATTCATTTTTCCCCCCTATAGGGATTCTTAATTATACTTTCCCGGAATAAGGGGATCCGTGATTTTTTTTTCCGGACGAATTCCACTCCACTGGTTTGTATCAGAATGTTTAATTATCCCAGAAAAGGTCCTATAAGAGCAGCTATTTGGGGCTTCATGAAGGGGGGACACACATCAATCAGGCCTGGAATCCTTTATGAAGGCAACATGCAGTTTGCAAAAGATCTATTTCCCAACCTCGAGCCACTCCTGTATACTCCTCAGAGGATCCTATCTTAGAAAAAGGTGATATTTCCGCGGCAGCCCAGGAGTCGCGCGTTCATAAGAGCTGCTTTGAAAAGCGGACAGAGAAAGCCTAAAAGGAGCTGCGGCGATGGCGCTTCAGCCAGTTCAAGGTCACTGTCTAGTGTATTAAAGGGGTTCTACATCTTATGCAGATGACGGTCTTGAAAAAGCACCAGCTACTGCTAAAGGAGAAAGAAAAAGCCCCTCACTCAAAGCGACAGTGTGGTCTTGCTCTGAGACTCCCTTGAAACCTTTGTATTGTCCTCCAGTATAATCTTCAGCATCCAGAAAATTTGCAATAAGACACTTTATAACTTTTTCTTTGACTATCCCTATACTACTTTTCACACATCCCTTATTTTAACTCTCCTTCTGCAAGGATCACAGTCTTTCGGCATCTTCAAAACTTGGCTCCCTTCAAAAAAAGAAAAGAAAAGAAAAACACAAACACAAAAACCCTTAAAATCTTCAAATAGGGCAGTAGGCTCCACATCCAGTTATTAAGATAGTAAGTTGAAAAAGTACTTAGGAAACCTATCCACTTGCAGCAAGAAAAGACAATTGAACTTAACCTTCCCGGTTGAAAATTCCTTTCCGCAACATAAATAGGGTAGTGTTCTGTTATCCTCCCCCCCTTTAACACCTAACTGACATCTTCTGAAATGTGCCTTTGCAAATAAGTAACCAGTAAAAAACTTCCCATCCTAATTTAATTGAGAGACTTGATTACTTCAAAAATAAACGGGGTGGTGGTGGAGCGGGAGCTCAAATCATGTTTTGTTCCATCTTTGGTCTTCTTTCCTTTTGAGGCGAAAAGGTGGCGTTTACTAAATGTGGATATGACCATTCAGGCTGCAGAATTTGTCCTGTTGAGTATGGATGCTGAATCATTCCAAATGAATAGGAATTTGGAAAAAAAAAAAAAGATGCAAGGAGAATGACAAGATAGAATACATTAAAAAAAAAAAGGAAATGCAGAGAAGGTAAATCTATACTTTAAAAAATTGCTGCTGCTCCGCCAGGACCCATCTCCACTGTAAAATGAATGTTTTACATGGGCCTTAAGAAATAACAAGTTTAGCTATTCTGTCTAGAGAGTCTCCCAGTGTCCTCTAAGAGTTAAATGTGTGTGATGCAGCTACATTTTCCTCAACACTGCCAGCAGAGGCTATCATTCTCCTGCTGGATTTATGTAAACCCCTGCCTTCAACTTCAGTAAAACAAAGGTATAGGGCTAAAAAAAGGAGAAGCAGCAACAATCTCTCCCCCCCCTTTCCCCTTTTATCAAAGTGCTCTGACTTTTTGGTGTTATCTGAAACTATGAGGAAAAAATCAGTTTCATCCTCAATACATTTTCATGGAAATAAATCATTGATTTGAATGGGACTTTCTTCCAAGCAGAACGCTCTACACCCCTGTCTCCCAAAGTTTCCTCAAACTTACAGGTTACAAGAGAAGATTAAGATTAGTTTCCACAATTCACTTTCTTTTTTTCCGAAGAAAGACAACGCCATGTTCCCAAATACATCTCCTCTCTACAAGCTGTACTTGTGAACTTTTCTGTACCTCGTGTCTCCCATTAAAGCATACTTCTACCACGACCTTTTGTGGTTATAAAGTCTGACCATAACAGTGTCCTTTATCTGGCCCTTTTCTGTTTTTATACATAGAGTTTTGTGTATACATTCAGATTACTGGATCACCTGAGACTGATCCTTCCCTCCATCCTAGAATGAAATGATTCCAAAAATAAGTGCAGGGTTGTGGGTGGGTGGAAAGGGAAAATATATTAAGAGTATAGCAATTGAGCAACTTACCTCAGCACATAATTCAGGGGCAGGAGACCAACTTTCCTCTCTCCATATAAATAGCAACTAAAAAACCCAACTTCAAAAAAATCTTCAAGTGCAAGTGATACGTAACTATGAAAAAGGAAGATGGCAGAAAGAGGGGATGCCTTTTACTATGGAAGACAGTAGTTAAAGACATGAGTCAAAGCACTTTATACAAAGGAAAGGAAAGGCTAAACCTGCGAAGCTTCCTTTTCATGCCTTTATTGTTGGCCATTAGGCTGTCTGTCTAGACTTCAAATGACACCTTGTTTATCTGTAAACAGGGGCACTTGGAGAAGATCAACTCCAGAGTGGTTGGTAGAAGATCAAGGCTGTGGCCTTCTTGATTATTATGCACAATGCTCATGATGTCAAGGTCAAATTGGCCACATAGTCACGGTCAAGGCTAGCCCAGCAGTGACATCCTGGCATTCTCACCCAAAACCAGCTAACTAAAGGGTGCCGTCCTGATTCAGGACAAGGTAGACATTTTTTTCCCCGTGGGAGTGCCTTTCACAAGCAAGTGTAAAGGAGAAGAAAATAAAGAGTACCTTTTATGTCTGAAATCCATTGCCAAGCCAAAAAAAGTGTAGAGAATTTGCAATTCAAGCATGTCCATTACATTACAAATAGGCTCAGAATGATATTATTTCTTCCATGGTGTTAAGTGAATTGTGGGTTTGTAAGGAAGTTTTCGTTAGTGCTTTATTGTTTGTTTCTTCATGAATTTTTACCTTCTTCCTCCCAATTCTTCCAAGAGTTTGTGAAGATTGTAGAGACAGGAGTGCCTCTTTACGATCACAGGTGCTTGTTAACGTTTGAAGAAGGAAGGAGAAGAAGAGGAAATAAACTTTATATAGCTTTGAGAAATGTGATGGTGGAAATGGGCCCAAGAGCACACCATTAGGTGAGGCAGAATTCTTTGATTTCACCAAGTCATAACTCTTCATTGAACCTTCTTTGAAATAGATAGATAGGAATTGTGTTTTTCATCCATGTAACACATTGACCTCTTATATTCCACTGAAGTCAATGGTGGATCTACCACTATAGCAACAAGCTCTAGAATGTACACCACATCATCAGAGCCTAATAGAGCCATTTCTGGTCTCAGGAATTAGTCCACAGCATAGAATGTGTTTGGGGTGCGATCCTTAGCGTACTTATGTCCAAGTGTAATTGAAAACAACAGATTTCTTTGTGGCTGCATAAAGACTGATACAATGTGGTTCAAGCTTTCTTTAGGTAAATCCTCTTCTTGAGAGGCATATTAATAGTCACTGAAGTTGACTGGTAAATAGGTGTGCATAGACAAACTCACAAACAAGGGAGAGACACCAAAAGATACATAGTTTACAGTGGGTGGGTGGGTGAGATTCAGAGGCATGGCCAAAAAAAGTCAAGAAAACCTGAAATGATACCAGAGCAGTAGGTTCACATTTCTGTGCATACAGGGGTATAATTACATGCCCTTATTCAGATAACAATTTTGATTAGGGGGTATGAATATTCAATAATTATGGTTTGGGAATGATATACTGGAGAAAGAATATATGTTATAAAGGGTCACTTTCCAAGGATGCCACTTAGGGGTCTGAAAAATTACAAGAGTCCCATTCTGGCTGTAACATCTCAATGATGATGATGAACTCCAGTGGATCAATGGTGCTGCTTCAGAGTTAGTTGCATCAAGCTGTCTGCAGCCAAGATTTGAACGGAGAGGATTGTCATTTCGTCTAGTAGTTAGATACTGCTGGACCTGGTAACACTTCTGAATGACTTTCTGAAGTTTGCTAGAAACAACTCCCCAGCAAGATGTAGACAGTCATCAACCACAGCAATCGGCCACTCATCAGTGAAAGCAGGAGGACTAAGGCACCTTGATCTTCAGCATATTTATTTGGAAGTAAGATGAATCGAAATAATCAATAGGCTTTATTGATATATTGATATATAATCAACTCTCTTTCAAGTTAAAGGACAACATTCAGAACATTAACTACAAACGTGCGTAGGATCAGACTGCACATGTAAATAATGTAACTAGTTACCTTATACCCAAGGTATACGTGTGTATGTATATAATTTAGATTAGCATTCAAATTTCATTCACCTCCTGTAGTTTGTAGTTTGCAGGGCAGGACTATATCGTCAGCTGGGTCTATTTGAAAAAGCGAACTTCAATCCAAGAACACCTTAGTCAGAAACTAGATGTCTTTTCTTTTTTTTTATCCACCCCCTCCTTTAATTTCAAAAGTCCTTTATCCAGGAAAACATATTGAACTGTTCAATCATGACCTTTCTTCAGACCATAGAGAAGTTGAGACAAACATTCTACATATGTCCGACAAACAAGTTGCCTTATTATATTGGTACTTTTTAAAAAATACGATATTTTCCGCCTTTCTTTCCTGACATTGAAATCATTTGTTTGCTGGTAGAAATAGATTGCCTTCTCACCATACAGAACTTGTGTTTGGAATGAACAGCAGGAAAATTGCAATAATAATAATAATAATAATAATAATAATAATAATAATAATAATAATAGTGTGCCACTTTTCTACTGAAAAAAACCCATATGTCTTATATGCAGCTTAGCAAAATTTGAATCCCTTAATTTAACAGGATTTATTGCTGATATTAGTAGTACAAAATGGCATAACCAGTTTCTGTGTCTTGACCTAAGGGTTTTGAAATCCAGCCACTCCCCCTCATATTCCAAACATAGTTCACTAATTTTAGGCAATTTCATTCTAAAGAAATGTAATTAAAATCGCAGTCTAATCCTAAATGCACTAGGTGGAAGTATGCTACAATGAAATCAACAGGATTATTTCCACTCCAGGAGATACTGTTAATCTAAATGGGTTGTAAAGTCCCATTTCAATGTAAAATACTTTTGAGTAAATCCCCTTGTGTGGACTAGATACCCCAAACAGCTTACTCATGCCCTTTTAAGCAAAATTTCCCTGGAGTTGATGTGCTAGCCATAATAGCATCCCTTGATGAGAGTATGTTCTGTTAAAACCAATGGGGCTTCATTGCAAAAAATGGGCATGATCCACCAAAAATAGGTATAGTATCAGTTCAATGGCAGAATTTATCCATCTTGAAATCTCACCCCCTGAAATCTTTTGGACTTGTGTATCCATGCAGATTTTTGGATCAATCAGCAATCCGTGAGGTGATGGGCTTGGATATGTGCTAATGGAACTTACAAGAAGTGCAGGAAGTGCAAACTGTAATTCAAATAACTACCCTTCGGCCAATGGAGAGATGTTGCTATAAGAACCTTTGTCCATGACCAGAGGTCATAATTGACTAAACTGGGCCAGACGGCACTGAATTTCGGCTTTCTATCTTAATCAGACTTGACTTAGGTAGAAGGATATCTTTAGAACTTCCAGACTTATGATGGTCGCCTGCCCATATATATTTTCAGGTTTTTTATTATCATTGTCAAACCCCAAATCCCAAATGAGGTTAGGAAACTTGAACCGAGATATTTTTCACCTGGTGCCTCTGGTGTTTTGTTTTTTTAAAAACCCAAAGAAAACCAGATGAATATTTATCGTTTCTATATTTAAGGGTAGAAGGGAGCGCCCACCACATTTCTCTTCTAAGGGCTGACTTTATGCCAGGGGTAAAAAAAAAGAGGAGGGCGGGTATCTCAGAAACACTTCTACTAAGAATACCGAAAAGTTGGGTCTATCTATCTCAGCAAAGAGCAGGGTTTTGAATTGTACGTAAGCCTTAGCCTAACTGTCAAGACACTTGATTTTTTTGGGGTGGGGGTGGGGGGAGCAGAAATTAACAAGCAACCTGCTTTTCCCTTAACATTCAGCAAAAGGCTGTCGACTGCAACTACTAATCCATGAGTTGTTGAGAACATGCAATCACTGATGGGTATCTACAGTGGTGCAACACAAAGCTCAAGTACTTATTTAGGTACAGAGAGATAGGCACACCTAATGCCCCTGTACTTGGAAACATTTGCTTGGCAACACACTTCATTGATATTTAGGATTACTGCTGGACAAATCTCATCACTTCCAGTACTTTGGTTCCATTGGCTTGAATGTTTCTCTGGCGATACCTCGAAGGCCACATATTCCTTGGAAGTAAGTTCCATTGGTCAATAGGACTTTCTTCCAAGTAAATATGTTCAGGACTGGGACATTAGTGCTTAATTAACTAGTTGTGCGCCAGTGTTTGCCTTTTGTATTGGAACCTCCCTTGCGTGAGAGAGAAGTAGATGAAGTAGAATCGCAGCTCAACAGCTTTAGGGGGGCACAGTCCCATTGATTTCACGGGTGGGGACAACAACTAAAAGAGCACACAACAATTCACTAGAATGTGGTCAGGAAAGACACATGGAGATATGTGCAACCCTTAAATGCATCTGAATTTATATGGAAAGACTCTTATCTCTGTTTAGTTATCAACCCAACTTTCAAGAACGGAGCCTTCTCTGGACTGGTTGTACAGTTAATGCATAGACACTGAGCGTACGCAAAACCAACATTTTCTTAGCCTATATCTCTTTCAAAGCATTTGCCGCTGACAATTTTATGATGCAATTAAGTGGAGCAAATATTAAGGAAGATGGGACTTGCCTTGCCTAAGGAAACAAAACTACGGAGACAGAGTTACAGAGTTACAGACTGTAAAAAAGCTTTCCTTAGTGAGGTGTTCCATACCTGGCCTTGGAATGCACAGGGAATCCTGTCCCTGTTTATGTGGAAATGTTACGTACAGGGAAGAAAACAATTCAATGGGGCTAACTCCCTGGAAAGTGAGCCTAGGACAGCAGCCCAAGAAATACGCAGAGTCTGAGAATGTTGACTCTGCAGCTCAATCCCGAGGCTTGACTCAGAAGTGGTCCCAGTGAATTAAATGGGACTTCCTCAGAAGTAAGCAGAACAAGCCTGGGTGGTTCACAGGTTTTTCAGCAAGCAACTTCCCATGAAGAGGTGGCGTAAAACTCCAGATGCGGCTGCTATAGCAGTCTCAATGAGGTGCGTTGTTCCATCATCACATGCCTTCCTTTTGTATCCCATTCCCCACCTATCAATTCCGCATTTGAAACAGCCCTGCAAAATCTACTACACAACCCATAGCATGGTTAAAATTTCGTATAAGCGTCACATAACTGTTGTGCGCGCTCTCTCCCCATCTCTCATGGAGCAATCCGGGGATTTTTTTTTTTCATCCTCTCACTTTATCACGTTAGGACTATTGACTATAATTGGGGGGGGGGAGGAATCTTCTATGGGTTCATACTTGACCAACCTAAGCAAAACGTAATGCCTATTGCAAGCAACTTTTTTTTTTTGACTACTTCAACCTACAGTCCTATAGACACAGATGGAACTATTTCAGACATTTCAGAAGGGAAAACATCTAAGAATTGCAGCCTTCCTTATCCCTTAGGTCAGGTCTGACGGGGCTGCCTCGCTCTGTACACACCTAAACCTGCTCTTAAAACGTTTTCCTAAAGGGTCAAGGTCGCTGCGCTAATATCTCAACAGGCACGTTGTCAGTGACACAGTTTTCCAAAGCAGAACAAATAAAAAATGTAAAGGTTAAATAAGTAAAAGAGAGAGAGAGATTTATTTTTAAGAAATGTATTTCTGCATTCAGTACATATCATTTGGACACCACATTATATACATATACAAGACATTTTCTTTAAAAAATGGAAATGGATCGCTGGAACATGGTGAAAGGACACTGACTGCTCTTAATTAACTGACTTGATATAGAAAAACAAAACAAAACAAAGCAAAACAAAAAACACAACCGGAGCGAAACCGCGCACTTTCCTAAAGTTTATGGAGAATAAACATTCCAGTCAATGGCGGAAAACAACCATAGGAATAAATCAACCCCACTGAGAACATATTCCAGAAAATATTTTTTTAAAAAAATTAGGCATAGGATCAAGCAAGAGATAAGCTCTTTTTAATTCGACACATGTCAATGGGAGAGTTAGGCACACGGCTAATTCCCCATTAATAGGAAGGGGACTAGGGAGCGGCTCACTTTGGCTGGAGCGTTCTGTAGGAATTACATTTGCCAGTTCAGCCACTTTAAATTGAGGAGCGACAACAATTATCGGTGTGTGTGCTTTTAAGTAAATCAGACTAAAAGCAGAACACATATTTCAGTATTAGCAGCAGCCCTCTCTCTCTCTCTCTCTCTCTCTCTCTCTCTCTCTCTCTCTCTCT
>JAJKFI010039492.1:0-17785 GCA_029204185.1 Lerista edwardsae | reverse complement strand
GATAGATAGATAGATAGATAGATAGATAGATAGATAGATAGATAGATAGATAGGGAATAAAACACGGGTGAGGACCCCATAAGAGGACCCAAACGTGGGAATACATCCAAGTTCAATATCATTTCTTTATCGCAAGCAATGTAGACCTCACTCCAAGTGTATCTTCCTTGTGAAACCCGGCAAAATAAAAAATAAAAAAGCCACAGTGATTTGAAAATACTCTCCCTAAATTTATTTTCTCTTTTCTGCCAGAGACATGACTTTCTGCCTTTTTAGAATGGGGTAAATGCTGCCTTCTGAAATAAAAGGTGTAGATTATTTGGAAGATCAACATATCAGAAATTGTTTCACATACCTTTTAGTTCATCCTGAATTTCTTGCCCTGCTCCAAGAAATGCAAGAGTCACATTAAAACACCAAAATCTGAGATTAATCTACTTATTTCCTTGGATTTTTTTTACATATGTGTTTTATCTTGCTCTAGATACATTACTTGTATGTCACAATGCATTTTATACAGGCATTTATTTTTAAAGAGGAAACATGATGAATATGCCTCTGAAGATTTCACTGACTTATTTCCTTTTATTTTTGTATTCACCTTGTTGTTTCTTTCTCATACAATAATAAATCAGCAACGAGCGGTTTGATCCATTTTATTTATTATCAGAAATCACATAATAATACATTCAATTTATCATCATCATCATCATAATTTTGAAACACTTTTTACATGACTATATAAAGCTGGGGAAACGTGCTATGATGACAGACATTTGCATAGGCCCTACATATAATAGCTTGAGGTAAGAAACATTACATATGGACTATATTGCGAACGATGCATATTTAACGACAGCAGGAAACTAGAGACTAGAGAATAACAAGCGAAGAACCAAGCGACGGACACCGAGAACTAACACAAGACGAACAGAATTCACACGGAATAATACTTTAAAGCAATCTGAAAGAGAATATTGCATATATGTCAACTTCTTTTAAAAAAAAATTATCTCCTTTTTTAAATTCTTAAATCACTGGAGTGGAAATTGAGAATTGTCCCGTGTATCTAATTACAGCCAAGCAGACGATTCTCAAGCGTTGGGTTCTTGCTGGTGGTTTGTGTTGTGTGTTTCACAGCGTCGAAGTCCTCCTTCAGAAATTGCTCTTGGCGTGTAAAATAAGACAAGTCTCACTTCTTTCTCTCCCTCTCTTTTGCCCCTTTCTACTCCCTCCCGGTTGACGGGATTTCAATCCAACACTGCGTTATGACATTGCCCCGTAAACGCCTGGTAAATCAACTAGCGCATCCTTCATTCTTCGGAACGCGACCTCTTGGAACAGCCGGCGAGTAACATATCACAGGTTTGCAAGAGGAGGCGACCTTAGTGGGGAACGAGGGACAATGCAGTTTTTTCCCCCTTTCCCCTTAGTAAATCAAGTATAATATTGATAAGTCTGATGCCTTCATAATTTCCACCGCCTTCATCCCCCCCTCCGGCAATCCGAGGCGCTACATATAAACACTTCAGTGGCTCAAGGTGGTAATTTTTTTGATCGAAAATACTTTTTTTTTTTTTAAAGAAACCCAGCAACGCACAAACAAGACAACTGCTTCCAATGGATTACGTCGTGCCGCTTAAGCGATTTCAAAGGCTGCTTTGTTGAAGGGAAACGGGTCACTGTTGGACAATGACGGGGCAGCGCTATCGTGCTGAGTCTTCTAAGTACCTTTTGGGAGAAATAGGTAGACTTCATCCACCTTTGCCTTTCCTCCCCACATACACACAATCTTTGTTCATTGCACATAACTGATTGGGAATACCAACACACACACACACACACACACACACACACACACACACACACACATTTATTGCACAGCATTGCGATTGGCTACCTATTCCTTTCCTTACGGGAGAGAGGTGAATCTTCCTATACAGGGGTTCCATTTGGGGGAGGGTCTCCAGTTTGCAAAGGGTGGTGGTCTTCCTCTAGAAGGATGATATTCGAGCGGGGCCCCCAAGCCTATGGTTCTAAGGGAATCCGGAGAAGGAATGTTGACACAGCATGGGAAACAGACGTAAATAGAGGCTACCAGAGGAGGGAGGGTGGGGGTTAGAGGCATTTTAAGGACTAGACTGCATCCTTTACAGCTCGTAAAGGCAAAGCATTCCTGCCACCGGTCATGACCATGAACGCCGGGACGGGGAGCACGTGGTGACAATTGAGCCTTGCCCAGAAAACGTTGCCTTTGTCATAAAATTAATCCCCTCTGATATAAAACGAATGAAGCAAGGCTTGTAGTAGCAAAACTCTCTGCTACACCGTCTTGACCCCCTCATCCTACTTTGCTCTAGTAACTCATTTCCCCCTCCCAGATTTTTTTTCTTTAATGTGTAATTATGAAACTAGCAGACTGAACTGAGCGAGACGAGGTCCCACCCTGCAACTCGATTAAAAAAAAAGTCCCATGGATATTAATGGAACGCAAAGCGTGTAAGGTCGGACCCCCGATGCGCTATGTGCCCCACCGCTGCCCTCACCCTTCTCCGCCCTCAGTGGCATCACTGAAGAGTCCACGGAGTGCACAAGTCTGACAGCTAACAGCAAATCCAACGGCCATTATTCTAAAGGAAATAACACGTGTGCAAACAGGATACCGGACACAACCTCAACAATCCATTTTCCTCTACTACTCCTGCTCCGGCTGCTCTATAAGGAAAAGTGCATGGGAGGTGGGAGGGGCTCGACGGAGGAATGGAAGTGTTGGGGGGGGATTACCGTATATCCCCCATAAGCAGAGTCTGATGTGCAGGGGGAAGTAAGGCGACACACCCCATAAATATTCACAGTCGGTAGCTGCTGCCTATGAAGAATCAGGAATGAAAATAAGGGCTATGTGTGTATGCGCGCCGGAGCGCACACCAATCATTCTTGATTGTTAAGGGACAGCAGCCTCTGCTTCTTAAAAAAAAAAATGTAGTTCCATATCTAACTGAATAGAAGAAATAGTAAAGTGGGCGGTTAGACCTTCATTTCAAAATAGAAACCTTTAAAGAAAGCCTTAATCGGAGAATGTAGCTCTCTTAGAAAGGGGGGAGCTATTAATAGCTTAATTAGCTCTAAGGGGCTGCCACTATAGTTAAATGTATTAAAAAGGGCATCCCCCCCCGCTAATCACTACCATCTTGATCATCAGTAAGCAGAATAGTATAATAAGGCTCCTTCAGCAGAAAAAAAACAAATTATTATCAAAAACAAATTGAAATTATTGTGAAGCATTGGTGGGGGGGGGGAGTACAGAAAAGGGAAGAGCAATGCAGGCAGCCTGCCTAAGTAGGATTCGGGAAAGGCAAGAAAGATGCACAACACAATCCTTTGCATGTCTACTCAGAAGTAAGTCCCATTACGTTCAATGGGGCTTGCTCCCACGAAAGTGTGCATAGGATTGCAGCCTGAGTTTATAAGAAGACGATGCAAGAAATAAGGTACAGTCTTCATTTATCTGACTAGACTTTTGGTCTTCAAAAGTGGAGGAGAAACATGTGTCCCAAAGAGCTTGATCTTTTGCAGCCAGATCCTGTGCGCATGTACTGGAAGGTAAGTCCTACTTAGCGCAATGGGGCTTTCCTCCCATGGAAGTGTGCAAAAAATTGCAGGCTTAGAACTGCTTGTGCGTGCATGTAGAGTTTGAATACATCTATCCTCACACTGCCTTTCCATAAAATATCCAAACAGCACCAAGATTCCTTTGATATCCTAAGCGCAGGGACAATGAGCCACCACTCTGTGTATGTATGTAGGTATCTATGTCTATATCTAGAGATAGATATATAACTACACACGTATGCATACGTAGGTCAAATATTTATATACCTATAGGTGTTGGACTATTTCTCCATCAAACTTTCCTCGAAAATAAACTCTGGCAAACATAAAACACTGGCTAGCCATTCTCCATAAGAATGGTTACAGTTGATTTAAGATGAATGCCACATCCACTTAAGCTTTTACTCCAGAGAATGAAAAATCCCAACACACTAAACTGATGGTGTACTACAGAGTCCTGACAGTGACTCTGCTTCCAAAAATGTTCTTGCCCTCAGACCTGGGTTACCTACTAAGAGACAAAGCTACCAAGAAGTCTGCCTGAAACCAAACAGGGAGCCCTGTTGCCAGATGCTAGAGGGACAAACCATATAATACCTGTGAATGCTTGCCCACGCAAAAAGGACATTGTTACTGAGACTGAAAAACTTACATTCAAAACTTATCACCGTTGACACTTCTTTGACTATCGAAACCCAGGCCGATTCACCAATGGAAGGGTTCTTTTCGGTTCACTATATTCACATTTGGGTCTTCAAAAGTGGAGGAGAAACATTGACAGACAAACACACACACACACAAATTTGTGCGTACACATGCGTGCACACACACACACACACACACACGTACGTGCACGCACGCGCACACACACACCTACGCCTGCTGTTGGGCTTTTCAAAAGGATATTGGATTTTTAAAAAAGACAAGGAAAAAAAAAAGAATAACTGGCTATTCAGACCAGATCAGGTAAGAGTCCCGGGACCATCAGCTGTGATGAAGGCTAGGAACGTCTCTGTGGTTACCCAATATGGACTTGTTTGAATTTTAAAAGAAAGAAAGGGCTTGCTCTCTCAGAAGGAGTCTTTTCTTTTTCATACGCCGGTTCTGGAACCAGATCTTCACCTGCTGGTCGCTTAGGTTCAACCGATCTGAGAGCTCCCTCCTTCTTTGGCGAGTAATGAATTCATTGACCATAAACTCCCCTTCCAGCTCCGCTAGCTGCAGCTTGGAATAGGGTTTTCGCTTTTTCCGGGACCTTGTGTGCATCGGGTACCAGGGAGCACCTATGAACAGCGTGATTGAAAGGAGATTTAACACATGGGGAGGCGGGAGAGAAAGAGAGACAGAAACAGGCAGGCAGGCAGGCAGGAAGCAAGGTTCCAAAATGGGAATTGGGGTCCTCCTCCCCGTTTACACTGATACCTCTTTGAGAATGTGCGCCACCGTTTCCCTGCACAACTGACGGGCGATGCTTCAGCCTCCAGAGGCTACATCTGCGTTTTAGATTCCAAGATCTAGGATTCCTATGTCACGCATACCCCATAAACCATGCATTGCAAGTTCTTGGAAGAAACTGCTAGGGTCAAGAGAGTGGAGGAGACACAAGCTAGCTAGCATGCCTGCCGTTGGGCTTTTTTTTTTTTTTTTTAAGGAAACTTCTTTAAAAAGAGAAAATGATCTCAGCGAGCTATTCATATCAGGTAAAAGTCCCGGGACCATGAGCGGGAATGAAAACTAGAGAATCGCTGGGTTTCTCCAGCGAGAACTCAAGGCATCCAACCGCTGGTGTGACTTCGAAATCAGGTTTGAAGGATGCAGCGCTGGAATTTAGGGAGGGGAGAGCCTCGCCCTCGAGTCCCAGACCTAGGGTCTGCGGAGGGAAGGGCCATCTCTAGTCAGAGGTGCTTCTCGGATCTGCCTATCACACGGGATAGGAACCAACCAGCCCTTCCTGGAAGTGTTGCTCAGATGCGGAGCAGGCATATAACGGGAAGCTTATGAGACAGATTTCCCCCCCCCCTTTAATGGCGCCTAAGTATTGGGTGGAGATATTTTTATAGTACCTTCCCGATTTTGCAAGGGAAAGCGCTGGGAAGGTAGCGTCGATGAGAACAGCACCAGCATTTCAAAGCAGATGCCACGCGAGTCTTGGCATTCTCCCTTCCCGAGTTATCCCACCAGACTTTCACCTGAGATGGCCATACTCCGCCCGAGCCCAGATCACTCCAGTTTCGCCTGCTGCCTCCTCGGCCCCAGCAAGAGCTCCTTCAGTCACACTTCTGCGGCATCTACGAACCCCTCGTTTCAGTTCTGCTACACACACCGCTTCATGCACACGGTGGCAAATAATCTGGAGGTGCAGGCTTGTTAAGAACAGGGGAGGTGGGGGAAAGGCATGGAAATCCGTCGGTCTGTCTATCTGGGCCATCACGCTCTCTTTTATGGGATATTTACATGTTTATAGGCTTTTCTTTTAAAAGAAGCACCACCTAATAAAGCGCGAGGCATTTGAGTGCTACCCCTAGTGGCCTCGGCACAAATAGACATGCTTCAGCCCAGCTGCTAATTTCATGGAATTTATAACAGCAAGAGTCGCGAGCAGACTTTTCGAGCGCGCGCGCAAGCAAGAGAGAGAGAGAGAGAGAGAGAGAGAGAGAGAGAGAGAGAGAGAGAGGCATAGCATAAATTCGCTTTTCTTTCTTTCTTTTTCCTGGTCGCACGTTCTTACCCCCAGTGGAAAGATTGCTTCCTTGGTTGAGAGGGGAAACCATTGTGGACGGCTCGCTGGTGGCGCCCTTATTCCCTTCATTGAGTAAGGAGGAGCTGGAGTCTGACTCCAAGGATTGACAAGAAGGGGGATCGTGGGACACCGCCTCAGTAGCCGGATAGTCAAATTTGCCGAAACTGCCGTTCATTCCATTGGGGATCCCCGATTCGAGGGGCATCAAGGCATTGTCCCTAACCCTCTCTTCCCTTTTGAGAGGAGCGTTCTCCGAGCACGCCTCTCTATAGTAGCACTTGCTTTCTTCCACTCTAGCTAGGTCGCAGGCTCTGCTGAAGGAAGGGTTAATGGAAACGGGGCTGCTGAGATAGGGCTGGGGGTATCCGTTGCACGGCTCTGAGGATGCCCAGGGCAAAGAACAGACATTGTCCCTTCTTGGGTAGGAGAGAGACGGTAAGCCGGGCAGCTGTCCTCCGGAGGCTCGGAAATTGGGAAAATAGAAGGTGTCTCCCGTATGGATGTTCACCAACGGTCCCACAAACCCAGGATTAAGGAGATTATGTTCGCCCATTTCCGCGGGCCTGACCAAGAGCTTCTAGTTTATTGCTATCTGACATTAAACATAGTTAAACCTAAAGGTCCACCCGATTGGTCCGGAGGGGTCACGTGGGCGCCAACTTGCGTTGGAGAAAGGGTGCCACCCACCTTTAGCAATTTGAGACAAAACAAAACATTAAGTTCTGTCTTTCGGTTTTTTATATGCTTTTTAAAAAAATCATAAAACATTTTATAAAATAAAACTACGGGCTTTAAGCACTGGCCTGAGAAACCCAAAGCATTGTAAATTTCTCCCCCTTAAAGAAATGACACCCTTCTCCCTCGGCTGCGTTCAAGGTCCCTTCAACAGCTGGCAAAAGTAAGCAATTTTCTCATTAATTAGCTCCTTTATTAACTAAAACAGTTGAAATTTACAATATCTCTCAATAAATTACTATTAGATATTGTGTCATATAAAGTTTACAGGCTCTTTAAGGAGACGAATGAGTCTAACCGCAACAGGCTCATATTTACAGATGATAGGGTGGAAGAGTTTTAAAATATCTCCAGTCCTTCCACCTTTAACAAGGGTTTTCTTCTTTCCCCCAGTGTCACACCCCGTGTTTATTTAAACCCAGACAACTAACAAACCGGCAATTCCAATTAAGGTGGATTTGCGCTTTCTCTCCTAGGATGAAGTCTTTGGCTAATTTCTGATTGGGTTGAACGGAATGATTTTCCTCCTGCAAGGACATCTATTAAACAAAGGAAGTGGGGTATTTCCCCGTCTCACCTGTCCTAACAGTGAGGAGACTTTACCAGATCTCCGATTGGCATCCGTCCAAATGGCTAAAAATCGGTCCTTTATACAAGGTCTGGTTGGGGATCAATCGCGGACCCGAAAGGAGTCGGATCTGTCGAGAAGACAACTGCTGGGGGCGTTCTTCACAAAAAGCCAATTCTCCCAGAGAACTAGCCTTGGGAAAGGGACCTTAAAAGGGAATCTGGTTTTAGGAAGAGTCAATCTTCACCGCTTTAGAGAACAAAGGGGAACGGAGTTACTGGAGTGGGGGGGGGGAGAATGCGGATAAAAAAACAATTAAAGAACGTTTAAGGTTTTTTTTCTTCTTCTTCCCTGCCAACTTCCAAGACTATTGGGCTCGACGGCAAATTACCGTAAATACTCGTGTATAGGTAAAAACGGATTTGAGGTAGGACTCGTCACATAAATTCCCCCTGCACTGCACCCCAAATCTACACACCAACAGGGGGAATTCAAAGCTATGGATTTTTTCCCCTTCAAACTCGACTTCGAAGCACAAAAATCCAGAATTATTGCAGTTCCACGGACTATATCATGCTGGGCTTCCTTTACATTCGCGGCTGCTCCCTCTTCTCCCGACACGCTCAATAGTTTAGTTCCCCAAGCCGTGTAGGAAGGGGGGGGGGGAAATCACGTGCTAATCAAATAAACACTTTTCTTTCCTACTTCTATTAAAGGGGCAGCTTCCTAATACCGTAAACTAAAGTCTTTCTCCTCGTGCCTTCTCACGCACCTATATCTTAATCCATTCCGGCACATCTCCTAAGCCAAGGTCTCTGTGTCCAGCTAAACACTGTTAACCCGTGATTACGAAAGGTTAGTACTTGCATTAACCTTTTCGGGTGCAACAGAGCAGTTCCTGTTTCATTCCTTTAAATGAAGGTGCTTTCTATCTTTCAGTGTTTTCCCACTATGGAATAAACACGTTTACAGCCTAACAAGCGTGAGATTGCTGGAGACTGCATAGACTTTAGGGATTTCCCCCCCCCCTTTCCCCCCTCTGGTCTTTGTGTTCATCTTTCATCTAGACGATATTCTGTATAAGGGGGTAGCTTGAAAGGCGTTCGTGGCTTTGTTCTCTTATCGATTCTGGAAGAGCGACGGAAGCTTCCTAAGCGTCTGTACCAGGAGGTATTTTAATCCTTACTACATACTCTCTACAGTAACTGCAGTTACAACAGGAAGAAGTAGACAATAGTTGGAGACATTCCGGGCTTTCAATCTAAAAAACATCACCTAGACTATATTAAGGAGTCCGCTGCCGCTTCCATAGAGCAGTGCTTTTTGTGTGTAGCAACACTTGAAACGCCTTTGGATTATATTTTTTTTAAATCTGGGATACTCCTTAAGATCTATTGGCCGCAATCCTACACACAGTTCGACTGGATTTCTCAGGAACCTTGAACGCAGGCACTGCGATCATTGTGCCGCAGATCCAAGGGAGGAGGGAAAAGCCTAGGGAGGTTGCTTAGAGACTGCATTGCTGGTGCGGTGATCTGTGTGGCCACAAACGATGCCGGTATGGGTGCAAGATCGAATGAATATTCGGTCTTGGAGGAGCAAAATACAGAATTAAATAAAGGAACAAAATCCATCCCCTTTACTGTTGCAGGATAATGTAATTACTTTCCTGCACTCCTTTAAAACACGTGAAAGGTTAGTCTAAGGATTCCTCATTAATGTTGCATAACACTCATTTAAGTAAAACAAATAAGACATGTCTTCGGAGGAACTGCACATATTCATTTTTCCCCCCTATAGGGATTCTTAATTATACTTTCCCGGAATAAGGGGATCCGTGATTTTTTTTTCCGGACGAATTCCACTCCACTGGTTTGTATCAGAATGTTTAATTATCCCAGAAAAGGTCCTATAAGAGCAGCTATTTGGGGCTTCATGAAGGGGGGACACACATCAATCAGGCCTGGAATCCTTTATGAAGGCAACATGCAGTTTGCAAAAGATCTATTTCCCAACCTCGAGCCACTCCTGTATACTCCTCAGAGGATCCTATCTTAGAAAAAGGTGATATTTCCGCGGCAGCCCAGGAGTCGCGCGTTCATAAGAGCTGCTTTGAAAAGCGGACAGAGAAAGCCTAAAAGGAGCTGCGGCGATGGCGCTTCAGCCAGTTCAAGGTCACTGTCTAGTGTATTAAAGGGGTTCTACATCTTATGCAGATGACGGTCTTGAAAAAGCACCAGCTACTGCTAAAGGAGAAAGAAAAAGCCCCTCACTCAAAGCGACAGTGTGGTCTTGCTCTGAGACTCCCTTGAAACCTTTGTATTGTCCTCCAGTATAATCTTCAGCATCCAGAAAATTTGCAATAAGACACTTTATAACTTTTTCTTTGACTATCCCTATACTACTTTTCACACATCCCTTATTTTAACTCTCCTTCTGCAAGGATCACAGTCTTTCGGCATCTTCAAAACTTGGCTCCCTTCAAAAAAAGAAAAGAAAAGAAAAACACAAACACAAAAACCCTTAAAATCTTCAAATAGGGCAGTAGGCTCCACATCCAGTTATTAAGATAGTAAGTTGAAAAAGTACTTAGGAAACCTATCCACTTGCAGCAAGAAAAGACAATTGAACTTAACCTTCCCGGTTGAAAATTCCTTTCCGCAACATAAATAGGGTAGTGTTCTGTTATCCTCCCCCCCCTTTAACACCTAACTGACATCTTCTGAAATGTGCCTTTGCAAATAAGTAACCAGTAAAAAACTTCCCATCCTAATTTAATTGAGAGACTTGATTACTTCAAAAATAAACGGGGTGGTGGTGGAGCGGGAGCTCAAATCATGTTTTGTTCCATCTTTGGTCTTCTTTCCTTTTGAGGCGAAAAGGTGGCGTTTACTAAATGTGGATATGACCATTCAGGCTGCAGAATTTGTCCTGTTGAGTATGGATGCTGAATCATTCCAAATGAATAGGAATTTGGAAAAAAAAAAAAGATGCAAGGAGAATGACAAGATAGAATACATTAAAAAAAAAAAGGAAATGCAGAGAAGGTAAATCTATACTTTAAAAAATTGCTGCTGCTCCGCCAGGACCCATCTCCACTGTAAAATGAATGTTTTACATGGGCCTTAAGAAATAACAAGTTTAGCTATTCTGTCTAGAGAGTCTCCCAGTGTCCTCTAAGAGTTAAATGTGTGTGATGCAGCTACATTTTCCTCAACACTGCCAGCAGAGGCTATCATTCTCCTGCTGGATTTATGTAAACCCCTGCCTTCAACTTCAGTAAAACAAAGGTATAGGGCTAAAAAAAGGAGAAGCAGCAACAATCTCTCCCCCCCCTTTCCCCTTTTATCAAAGTGCTCTGACTTTTTGGTGTTATCTGAAACTATGAGGAAAAAATCAGTTTCATCCTCAATACATTTTCATGGAAATAAATCATTGATTTGAATGGGACTTTCTTCCAAGCAGAACGCTCTACACCCCTGTCTCCCAAAGTTTCCTCAAACTTACAGGTTACAAGAGAAGATTAAGATTAGTTTCCACAATTCACTTTCTTTTTTTCCGAAGAAAGACAACGCCATGTTCCCAAATACATCTCCTCTCTACAAGCTGTACTTGTGAACTTTTCTGTACCTCGTGTCTCCCATTAAAGCATACTTCTACCACGACCTTTTGTGGTTATAAAGTCTGACCATAACAGTGTCCTTTATCTGGCCCTTTTCTGTTTTTATACATAGAGTTTTGTGTATACATTCAGATTACTGGATCACCTGAGACTGATCCTTCCCTCCATCCTAGAATGAAATGATTCCAAAAATAAGTGCAGGGTTGTGGGTGGGTGGAAAGGGAAAATATATTAAGAGTATAGCAATTGAGCAACTTACCTCAGCACATAATTCAGGGGCAGGAGACCAACTTTCCTCTCTCCATATAAATAGCAACTAAAAAACCCAACTTCAAAAAAATCTTCAAGTGCAAGTGATACGTAACTATGAAAAAGGAAGATGGCAGAAAGAGGGGATGCCTTTTACTATGGAAGACAGTAGTTAAAGACATGAGTCAAAGCACTTTATACAAAGGAAAGGAAAGGCTAAACCTGCGAAGCTTCCTTTTCATGCCTTTATTGTTGGCCATTAGGCTGTCTGTCTAGACTTCAAATGACACCTTGTTTATCTGTAAACAGGGGCACTTGGAGAAGATCAACTCCAGAGTGGTTGGTAGAAGATCAAGGCTGTGGCCTTCTTGATTATTATGCACAATGCTCATGATGTCAAGGTCAAATTGGCCACATAGTCACGGTCAAGGCTAGCCCAGCAGTGACATCCTGGCATTCTCACCCAAAACCAGCTAACTAAAGGGTGCCGTCCTGATTCAGGACAAGGTAGACATTTTTTTCCCCGTGGGAGTGCCTTTCACAAGCAAGTGTAAAGGAGAAGAAAATAAAGAGTACCTTTTATGTCTGAAATCCATTGCCAAGCCAAAAAAAAGTGTAGAGAATTTGCAATTCAAGCATGTCCATTACATTACAAATAGGCTCAGAATGATATTATTTCTTCCATGGTGTTAAGTGAATTGTGGGTTTGTAAGGAAGTTTTCGTTAGTGCTTTATTGTTTGTTTCTTCATGAATTTTTACCTTCTTCCTCCCAATTCTTCCAAGAGTTTGTGAAGATTGTAGAGACAGGAGTGCCTCTTTACGATCACAGGTGCTTGTTAACGTTTGAAGAAGGAAGGAGAAGAAGAGGAAATAAACTTTATATAGCTTTGAGAAATGTGATGGTGGAAATGGGCCCAAGAGCACACCATTAGGTGAGGCAGAATTCTTTGATTTCACCAAGTCATAACTCTTCATTGAACCTTCTTTGAAATAGATAGATAGGAATTGTGTTTTTCATCCATGTAACACATTGACCTCTTATATTCCACTGAAGTCAATGGTGGATCTACCACTATAGCAACAAGCTCTAGAATGTACACCACATCATCAGAGCCTAATAGAGCCATTTCTGGTCTCAGGAATTAGTCCACAGCATAGAATGTGTTTGGGGTGCGATCCTTAGCGTACTTATGTCCAAGTGTAATTGAAAACAACAGATTTCTTTGTGGCTGCATAAAGACTGATACAATGTGGTTCAAGCTTTCTTTAGGTAAATCCTCTTCTTGAGAGGCATATTAATAGTCACTGAAGTTGACTGGTAAATAGGTGTGCATAGACAAACTCACAAACAAGGGAGAGACACCAAAAGATACATAGTTTACAGTGGGTGGGTGGGTGAGATTCAGAGGCATGGCCAAAAAAAGTCAAGAAAACCTGAAATGATACCAGAGCAGTAGGTTCACATTTCTGTGCATACAGGGGTATAATTACATGCCCTTATTCAGATAACAATTTTGATTAGGGGGTATGAATATTCAATAATTATGGTTTGGGAATGATATACTGGAGAAAGAATATATGTTATAAAGGGTCACTTTCCAAGGATGCCACTTAGGGGTCTGAAAAATTACAAGAGTCCCATTCTGGCTGTAACATCTCAATGATGATGATGAACTCCAGTGGATCAATGGTGCTGCTTCAGAGTTAGTTGCATCAAGCTGTCTGCAGCCAAGATTTGAACGGAGAGGATTGTCATTTCGTCTAGTAGTTAGATACTGCTGGACCTGGTAACACTTCTGAATGACTTTCTGAAGTTTGCTAGAAACAACTCCCCAGCAAGATGTAGACAGTCATCAACCACAGCAATCGGCCACTCATCAGTGAAAGCAGGAGGACTAAGGCACCTTGATCTTCAGCATATTTATTTGGAAGTAAGATGAATCGAAATAATCAATAGGCTTTATTGATATATTGATATATAATCAACTCTCTTTCAAGTTAAAGGACAACATTCAGAACATTAACTACAAACGTGCGTAGGATCAGACTGCACATGTAAATAATGTAACTAGTTACCTTATACCCAAGGTATACGTGTGTATGTATATAATTTAGATTAGCATTCAAATTTCATTCACCTCCTGTAGTTTGTAGTTTGCAGGGCAGGACTATATCGTCAGCTGGGTCTATTTGAAAAAGCGAACTTCAATCCAAGAACACCTTAGTCAGAAACTAGATGTCTTTTCTTTTTTTTTATCCACCCCCTCCTTTAATTTCAAAAGTCCTTTATCCAGGAAAACATATTGAACTGTTCAATCATGACCTTTCTTCAGACCATAGAGAAGTTGAGACAAACATTCTACATATGTCCGACAAACAAGTTGCCTTATTATATTGGTACTTTTTAAAAAATACGATATTTTCCGCCTTTCTTTCCTGACATTGAAATCATTTGTTTGCTGGTAGAAATAGATTGCCTTCTCACCATACAGAACTTGTGTTTGGAATGAACAGCAGGAAAATTGCAATAATAATAATAATAATAATAATAATAATAATAATAATAATAATAATAGTGTGCCACTTTTCTACTGAAAAAAACCCATATGTCTTATATGCAGCTTAGCAAAATTTGAATCCCTTAATTTAACAGGATTTATTGCTGATATTAGTAGTACAAAATGGCATAACCAGTTTCTGTGTCTTGACCTAAGGGTTTTGAAATCCAGCCACTCCCCCTCATATTCCAAACATAGTTCACTAATTTTAGGCAATTTCATTCTAAAGAAATGTAATTAAAATCGCAGTCTAATCCTAAATGCACTAGGTGGAAGTATGCTACAATGAAATCAACAGGATTATTTCCACTCCAGGAGATACTGTTAATCTAAATGGGTTGTAAAGTCCCATTTCAATGTAAAATACTTTTGAGTAAATCCCCTTGTGTGGACTAGATACCCCAAACAGCTTACTCATGCCCTTTTAAGCAAAATTTCCCTGGAGTTGATGTGCTAGCCATAATAGCATCCCTTGATGAGAGTATGTTCTGTTAAAACCAATGGGGCTTCATTGCAAAAAATGGGCATGATCCACCAAAAATAGGTATAGTATCAGTTCAATGGCAGAATTTATCCATCTTGAAATCTCACCCCCTGAAATCTTTTGGACTTGTGTATCCATGCAGATTTTTGGATCAATCAGCAATCCGTGAGGTGATGGGCTTGGATATGTGCTAATGGAACTTACAAGAAGTGCAGGAAGTGCAAACTGTAATTCAAATAACTACCCTTCGGCCAATGGAGAGATGTTGCTATAAGAACCTTTGTCCATGACCAGAGGTCATAATTGACTAAACTGGGCCAGACGGCACTGAATTTCGGCTTTCTATCTTAATCAGACTTGACTTAGGTAGAAGGATATCTTTAGAACTTCCAGACTTATGATGGTCGCCTGCCCATATATATTTTCAGGTTTTTTATTATCATTGTCAAACCCCAAATCCCAAATGAGGTTAGGAAACTTGAACCGAGATATTTTTCACCTGGTGCCTCTGGTGTTTTGTTTTTTTAAAAACCCAAAGAAAACCAGATGAATATTTATCGTTTCTATATTTAAGGGTAGAAGGGAGCGCCCACCACATTTCTCTTCTAAGGGCTGACTTTATGCCAGGGGTAAAAAAAAAGAGGAGGGCGGGTATCTCAGAAACACTTCTACTAAGAATACCGAAAAGTTGGGTCTATCTATCTCAGCAAAGAGCAGGGTTTTGAATTGTACGTAAGCCTTAGCCTAACTGTCAAGACACTTGATTTTTTTGGGGTGGGGGTGGGGGGAGCAGAAATTAACAAGCAACCTGCTTTTCCCTTAACATTCAGCAAAAGGCTGTCGACTGCAACTACTAATCCATGAGTTGTTGAGAACATGCAATCACTGATGGGTATCTACAGTGGTGCAACACAAAGCTCAAGTACTTATTTAGGTACAGAGAGATAGGCACACCTAATGCCCCTGTACTTGGAAACATTTGCTTGGCAACACACTTCATTGATATTTAGGATTACTGCTGGACAAATCTCATCACTTCCAGTACTTTGGTTCCATTGGCTTGAATGTTTCTCTGGCGATACCTCGAAGGCCACATATTCCTTGGAAGTAAGTTCCATTGGTCAATAGGACTTTCTTCCAAGTAAATATGTTCAGGACTGGGACATTAGTGCTTAATTAACTAGTTGTGCGCCAGTGTTTGCCTTTTGTATTGGAACCTCCCTTGCGTGAGAGAGAAGTAGATGAAGTAGAATCGCAGCTCAACAGCTTTAGGGGGGCACAGTCCCATTGATTTCACGGGTGGGGACAACAACTAAAAGAGCACACAACAATTCACTAGAATGTGGTCAGGAAAGACACATGGAGATATGTGCAACCCTTAAATGCATCTGAATTTATATGGAAAGACTCTTATCTCTGTTTAGTTATCAACCCAACTTTCAAGAACGGAGCCTTCTCTGGACTGGTTGTACAGTTAATGCATAGACACTGAGCGTACGCAAAACCAACATTTTCTTAGCCTATATCTCTTTCAAAGCATTTGCCGCTGACAATTTTATGATGCAATTAAGTGGAGCAAATATTAAGGAAGATGGGACTTGCCTTGCCTAAGGAAACAAAACTACGGAGACAGAGTTACAGAGTTACAGACTGTAAAAAAGCTTTCCTTAGTGAGGTGTTCCATACCTGGCCTTGGAATGCACAGGGAATCCTGTCCCTGTTTATGTGGAAATGTTACGTACAGGGAAGAAAACAATTCAATGGGGCTAACTCCCTGGAAAGTGAGCCTAGGACAGCAGCCCAAGAAATACGCAGAGTCTGAGAATGTTGACTCTGCAGCTCAATCCCGAGGCTTGACTCAGAAGTGGTCCCAGTGAATTAAATGGGACTTCCTCAGAAGTAAGCAGAACAAGCCTGGGTGGTTCACAGGTTTTTCAGCAAGCAACTTCCCATGAAGAGGTGGCGTAAAACTCCAGATGCGGCTGCTATAGCAGTCTCAATGAGGTGCGTTGTTCCATCATCACATGCCTTCCTTTTGTATCCCATTCCCCACCTATCAATTCCGCATTTGAAACAGCCCTGCAAAATCTACTACACAACCCATAGCATGGTTAAAATTTCGTATAAGCGTCACATAACTGTTGTGCGCGCTCTCTCCCCATCTCTCATGGAGCAATCCGGGGATTTTTTTTTTTCATCCTCTCACTTTATCACGTTAGGACTATTGACTATAATTGGGGGGGGGGAGGAATCTTCTATGGGTTCATACTTGACCAACCTAAGCAAAACGTAATGCCTATTGCAAGCAACTTTTTTTTTTTGACTACTTCAACCTACAGTCCTATAGACACAGATGGAACTATTTCAGACATTTCAGAAGGGAAAACATCTAAGAATTGCAGCCTTCCTTATCCCTTAGGTCAGGTCTGACGGGGCTGCCTCGCTCTGTACACACCTAAACCTGCTCTTAAAACGTTTTCCTAAAGGGTCAAGGTCGCTGCGCTAATATCTCAACAGGCACGTTGTCAGTGACACAGTTTTCCAAAGCAGAACAAATAAAAAATGTAAAGGTTAAATAAGTAAAAGAGAGAGAGAGATTTATTTTTAAGAAATGTATTTCTGCATTCAGTACATATCATTTGGACACCACATTATATACATATACAAGACATTTTCTTTAAAAAATGGAAATGGATCGCTGGAACATGGTGAAAGGACACTGACTGCTCTTAATTAACTGACTTGATATAGAAAAACAAAACAAAACAAAGCAAAACAAAAAACACAACCGGAGCGAAACCGCGCACTTTCCTAAAGTTTATGGAGAATAAACATTCCAGTCAATGGCGGAAAACAACCATAGGAATAAATCAACCCCACTGAGAACATATTCCAGAAAATATTTTTTTAAAAAAATTAGGCATAGGATCAAGCAAGAGATAAGCTCTTTTTAATTCGACACATGTCAATGGGAGAGTTAGGCACACGGCTAATTCCCCATTAATAGGAAGGGGACTAGGGAGCGGCTCACTTTGGCTGGAGCGTTCTGTAGGAATTACATTTGCCAGTTCAGCCACTTTAAATTGAGGAGCGACAACAATTATCGGTGTGTGTGCTTTTAAGTAAATCAGACTAAAAGCAGAACACATATTTCAGTATTAGCAGCAGCCCTCTCTCTCTCTCTCTCTCTCTCTCTCTCTCTCTCTCTCTCTCTCT
>JAJKFI010039473.1:14286-44721 GCA_029204185.1 Lerista edwardsae | reverse complement strand
CACCTGGTATGTGTTCACACAGTGGCGGATCTAGGGGGCAGGGGGGGCACGTACCCTGGGCGCCGTCTTGGGGCCGTCTAGGGGGGCACCAGTGGCCCCCCGCAACATTGCGCGGGTAGACCTGGGCTCTGTGGAGCCCAGGTCTACCCATTGGGACCAGCCTATTGGCATCTATTGGGTGCCCCAGGCACCATTTGACTAGGTCCGCCCCTGTGTTCACATCCCGCCTGGAATGGAGCTGCTGAAGCTAAAACGCTGGGAGTAGCCAAGCTGGAACTATAGAAGTCAGGGGTATGTGTGCGGGCACAATCCTAGCCTGGAGTTAGGCTGGCCCAGTTAGGCCAGCAAAGTTTGGCCGGCACAAGAACCACCGTATAGTGCGTTTGGACCACTCTCGGAGTCAGGGAGGAAGGTGTACATCCAGCCCATCCAGCCCATCGGGGCCGGGGCACCTCCCTAATGAAGAACGACTGTAGCGTTTGGGGCTCTCCAGCCTAGAAAAAAGGCGCCTGAGGGGGGACATGATTGAGACATACAAAATTATGCATGGAAGGGACAAAGTCGATAGAGGGATGTTCTTTTCCCTCTCTCAAAACACCAGAACCAGGGGGCATCCACTAAAACTGAGGGTTGGGAGGGTTAAAACAGATAAAAGGCAGTACTTTTTTACCCAGCGGGTAGTTAATCTGTGGAACTCTTTGCCACAGGAGGTGGTGATGGCATCTGGTCTGGATGCCCTTAAGAGGGGTTTGGACGGATTTCTGGAAGAAAAGTCCATCGTGGGCTATAGGCCATGATGAATTGTGCAACCCCCTTACATTAGTAGTAGGCTACTTCAGAGTACCGGGTACAAGGGAGTGGGAACAGGATGCAAGCATCTTGTTGTCTCATGCCTCCCTGGGGCACCTGGTGTTTCGCTGTGAGATACAGGAAGCTGGACTAGATGGGCCTTTGGCCTGATCCAGCAGGGCTCTTCTTATGTTCTTATCCATCCATCCAGTGCGTGTGTGCGTGTGTGCGTGCATGTATTCACAAGGAGCTCAGAGTGGCGTTCATGGTTCCTCCGCTCCTTTTGTCCTCGCAAGGACCCTGCAAGGTAGGTGAGGCTCAGAGAGTGTGACTGGCCCAAGGTCACCCAGGAAGCTTTATGGCTGATCAGGGATTTGAGCCTGGAACTTCCAAGATGTGACAAACCGGCTGGCCATCTTCACAGAGATTCACCCACCCACCCATCGCTGTCTAGCGAAGATCTTACCGTGCTGACCGGTTCACGAGCTCGGCTGAAGCTTTTCACGTGCTTGGCTAGCACCTCACAGATGCTGTTCATCAGGTGGGGTTCAGACAGCCACTGGCGGGAAGGCAGCTGCGCAAAGAGCGGCTGGGGCAGAACAGGTTAGAAACGGCTTAATTTTTTTCAGTGTACACCTTGCCACCCTTCCGGGAGACCCTGGGCTCTGCTTGCCATCGGGTGGGCCAGGTTTCTACCTGCAGATCTGCCAGCATCTCCTCCAGCAGCAGGTGGCAGGCTTTCTTCTGAGCTTTCACCAGGGCGGCGTGCAGGGAGGACGGCATCTGGCTGGGCTCCGAGGGCGATGCCCCATCTGCACACAGGGTTGAAAGGGAAGTGCTGCCAGGGGGGAGAAGAGAAACAGGTGGGAAGTGTGCGCCTAGCGGGCTGCTTGCAAGAGGGCAGCCCTGGAAACAGAGGTGTCCAAGAGGGGTGGGATATATTGGGTTCCATGCTACAGAAACTCAGACAAGGCAGGTGCAGCTTGAACGTTTATAGCAACAGGCAGCAGTTAGAACTGAACTGAAGGGCAACAGCCAACCCCTGTATAATGTTCACTCCACCCTGTTTTCCAGGATTCATATGGCTCAGGACTCCTGATTGGAGGGGTGATTAGCTCCACCCCTCCAGCCCTCTTGCTCAGGCTTAACCCCTGGCTATCCTGCATACATAACGAGGGGTCAATCACAGGCAGCCACACAGCCAGAGGCCATGGCACCTGGTGTGGTGATGTCATGATGTCATGTGATGTCACTTTCGGATTGTCCTCTCCCAGGGACATGCTGGCGGAAGTGGCCTTGAAATCCTCGCAATCCAGATCCCCCCTTTGTGTTTTGGGAGCCTTGCAGTCTGGCTGCTGCCCCTTTCGTCCACTTGAGGTTTGAGCGCCTCTACTTGCTTGACTTCAACAGAAACTCCTCAGTTCAAGAGACGTCCCCTTCAATTGGCATCCAGGGCACATGCCCTACCCATTCATTCCACCTAAATACAGCACCGATCGCAGGCTCGGCAGCGTACCTGAGAGCCAGGCAGTTGTTGAGGGTTGCCAGGAGGTAGGGCGCATAGCACTTGGATGTGGTCGGCTCTTGCTGATGTTCCTTGCCAAATTCCACCAGGTCTTCACAGAGACTGCGGAAAAGCACAGCAGAGTCAAGACATCTCAACCAGTCAGCCCTCTGGCATGAGCTGAACCATGCAATGAGCAGCATAGGGTGATGTGACTGGGACTGCAACAGCGTCATGTGCCCAACTGTGAGCAGGCTGGTTCCCAGCGGCTAGTCAGTGGAGCTGAGAGGGGATACAAATTAAACTAGGGCTCCTCGGCGGAAGCAGTGACTGTGGGCGCAATCCTAAAACCGAGTTAGGCCGGCATAAGCTAAGCCAGCAAAGTTTGGCTAGCACAAGGGACACCGTAAAATACGCTTGGACCGTTCTCGGAGTCAGGGAGGCCAACACACAGACGTGCCCAGCGATGGGATCTACAAACGACCTGGGGGAACGCTGGGCAGGATTTCTGCAGGGCTTCCGTGTGATTGGCTGCCCGTCCGCAGCATTCTGCAGCTGTCCTGGCCTCAGGAGGGGCTGCCCCCTGTTAGCGTGCCCCACTGCTGCTTGCCCAGGCACCTGCAGCAAGCATCCTCCGCAGCAAGCAGGAGCCCCCCCCGCCCCGAGGCCAGGGCAGCTGCGGATCGCCGCGGACGGGCTGCCAATCACCCGGATGTCCCGCCTAAGTCCCGCCCAGCGTTCCCCCAGGTCGTTTGTAGATCCCATCGCTGGGCACGTCTGTGTGTTGGCCTCCCTGACTCCGAGAACGGTCCAAACGTTCCCCATCCTCCCTGACTCTGAGAGTAATCCAAACCCGCTTTACGGTGGCCCTTGTGCAGGCCACACTTTGCTGGCCTAACTGTGCCAGGTGAGGATTGTGCCCTCTTCAAGGAGAAGGTTGAAAACTGACCTGCCCAGGAAGGCCTCCAGCTCTCCCAGAGCCATGCTGCAGACCTTGTGTTGGAGAGTATCTGAGATGAAGTTTGCCACTCGGATGTTCTCGTCCAGGATCTGGGAGAGGCATGAAAAGGAGAGAAATTGAGGCTGGTGGGGTGGCGGGGGGGGGGGGGAGGAGGAAAGCAGCTTTGCTTCTACACTGTGCAGCCATTGGCCGGGCATCCTCCTTGGTTTGGCTCCTCCTCTCTCCCTCGTCATCACTCCTCCCTACCTTCATTGCAATGTTGGGCAAGCTGGTCTGGAAGCAGCCTTGATAGTCCGATTCTGGCTCTCCGTCACTGAACCACTCCTTAAATTCTATCTCCAGGGTCTTTTGCATCCATTCGGTAATGCTAGCCTAGAGGGACAAGCAGGAGGCATGAAACTTGCCCCAAGGACGTTGACTCAAACCTGGGCTCAAACCCAACACCAAGAAGCAGTGGAAAGCACTGGTGAAGGGGAGGAGGTCTTGGCCAACTGACAACCCCAAAGACATCATCACTCAGTGTCTCTTTTCATTCTGATTCTCAGGGACCTGATCCTGGCCCTCCACTGACTCACCTGCACTTTCCCCAGGTAGGTATCCTCCAGATAGTCTACTACGTCGGCAGGAAGCAGAGGGCCCAAGACTGACACGTCCACTTCAGGAAGAAGGCTTGGGTGCGCCATCATTTCCGGGCTGCAGAACCACAAGCAGAGTCCACAGCAAACATGCGTCAGTTTTCAACACACCCCTGCGATGTGCACATGCCTGACCGCTCAGCCCACAGCAGAATTACACCTGCCTGCCCTCAGCTCTGCATCTTGTACTCCAGCAGAAGGGCAAGGCAAGCAAAGCCACTGATGTCCCCCTATCTTTAAAAAGGCGCCCCCAGTATCCATGGTTTCAGGTATCCACGGGGGGGGGGGGGTCTGCAGTGGATACTGAGGCATGCCTGCATAGAGTGAACGTTGAATAAAAACACGTAACACTGCTGTCTGCACTTCTACTTTTGGAAAAACCCCAAATCCGTGAAAATTGTTTTCCCCTGCCTCTAGGGATAGGCTTCTAGGCCCCAGGCACAGCCTCCAGGAACCAGAGGCGTCTCTATAGGGAGGGCAGAGCTCTAGGTTTTGCAAGGAGCCTTACCCTGTCATGTGAATCCCTCCTCTCCCTTGCTGCTGTAGCCAGTAAGCAACGCCAAGATGTTGCTTTTCCCTGTGAGGACTGGCTAAAACGGTGCAGGAGAGGAGTGATTTCCACTGCAAGGTAAGGCTTCTTGCAAGACTTAGAGCTCTGCCCTCCCTGTAGAGACGCCACTGCCAGGAACCCTGCTGAGCTCCCATGGCTTTCACCTTAAAAATTAACTACCGCTTCTGCCGTTTCCTCCGTGACCCACAGCACCCACCAGCAGTGGCACGGACCTAGGATAGACCTGGAGCGCCCAATGGAGGAGAGCAAAGATCTCCTGCTTGTCGAGGTCCCAGGTGAGGAGATGGTGCAGGTGGCTGGCGAGAGCCCGGTGGTATGTAGCAGCAAAGATGGAGAGGATGTCGTAGTGGGGCGGGCAGCATTGGACCATCAGGTCCTTCACGATGCACAGTTCCATGAGGATGCTGTGCTGCAAGGAAGCCAAGTGCCCGGAGAAATGTGGGCCTTGGACGGTACTGGGTGCGACCCGGAAATGAGCTGCTGTGATGGTGTCTTGGATGACCTGGAAGAACTTCTGCCTCCAGCTCTTGGGGCGACCTGGTGGCAGGAAGCCCAGATCCTGGGACCTCAGCAGGAGGGCAGCGTCAATGCCTTCCTCTCGCTCGATGATGCGCACGGCAGAGACAAAGAGGGATGGGTTCTCGGACACCAGGCTGGTGCTGCAAGCCACAATGTGCCACAGTTGCTTGGCCAGGGCGTTGTTAAGTTCTGGGAGGCCCCCGAAGTAGGACTCTATGCTGGCCAAGTGCGAGGAGCTGAGCAGGTTGTGGTGGTGCAGCTGGGACAGGATGTTGTCCCGTAAGCTCTCCAGGTCCATGAGCCCCGCGTGGGCTTCCAGGAGATGCTGCCGCTGCAGAAGATCGAAGGTCTCGGATAGGAGTTCATGTACTGAGGGGGGAAGAGAAACAGGGAGAAGGAGTTGAGGGGCTCCAGAGCATGGCTGGAATAAAGCAAAGAACATATGGACAACATACAGTGTTCGGCACAAGGGACACCTTATGTTTGGACCAAAAGTACGTTTGGACCACTCTCGGAGTCGGAGAGGCCAGCACACGGATGTGCGCCATCCTCCCTGACACTGAGAGTGGTCCAATCGCACTTTACGGTGGCCCTCATTCTGGCCAAAATTTGCTGGCCTAACCAGTAAAGGTAAAGGTTTCCCCACGACCGAATGGTCTAGTCGTGACCGACTGTAGGGGGCGGTGCTCATCTCCGTTTCAAAGCCTGTAGAGCCGGCGTTTTTGTCCGATCATGTGGCCGGCATGACTCTTCGCTGTAGCGCACGGAACGCCGTTACCTTCCCACCGAAGTGGTCCCTATTTATCTACTTGCATTTTAGGTGCTTTCGAACTGCTAGGTTGGCCTAACCAGTGGTGTCATTCAAATGATTTAGGAACAGGAACTCACTTTTGATTGGCACTTGTCGGGAACCCGGAACCAGCCACGGAGCCCGTTAGGATCCGGAACGCCCGTTCTGGTCCGTTCCCCCTGAATGACATCACTGGGCCTAACTATAAGTTAGGATTGCACTCTAAGTCTAGTAGAATGGTTGGCTTTATGAACCCATCAGCCTTACTGATAATGCCTCACCTGAGAAAAGCCGGGGCAAGGCCTGGACGACCGAACCCAACTGCGCATGCTCCAGCGCAACCTTCTGCAGCGATTGCAGGCTCTGGAAAGCATCTGCACTGGACCCCAGTTCCTCGCACACACTCTCCAGTGTTTGGTGCACATGTTGGACATCTGACCTGGCAGAATGGAGCTGCTCCAGGCCCATGCCGACGCCCTCCAGGTAGGTCTGTACCGTTGACTGGGGAGAGAGAAAGCAGTGATGGAGCAGACGAAGAACATGGGTACATCATGGGGAATGGGATGGCAGCTCAGCGGTACATGTGCACATGTATGCAAGCACATGCTATGTATGCCCCAGGTTCAATTCCTAGCATCGCCAGGTAAAGTTGGGGAAACACCCATCTGAACACCTGGAGAGCCACTAGCGGCATTCTTGTGGGGCTGGACACCCACTCCAGGGTACTTGCGGCTATTGCACTGAATGCCCAGCATTCATTTTTAAAAGACTCTTCCAACTGTAGTCACAGGCAACTAATTGCCCATTAAAGCCGGTGGCTGCAGATAAGGACGTGCATTTCTATCTGCAACAGAAACTGCAGCCAGCAAGTCCAGTAATACATGCTCCTGGATGAGCAGGGCAATGCAGATGGGAAGGTGACTAAGTATTGACCATGTGTGTCCAGGGTTGCTTCCAGGGCATTCCCACGTTCAGTTCCTAGAGAGGAGGTCCTCTGACCTGGCCCAGGATCTCCAAGAGCCTGAGGCAGTGTGCCAAATGCTTCCCTCCTCTCCTTCTCTGGCGGGCTCCAAGTCATTCCAACTCCCTCTTTTCCTCCCTTCCCCTGGGTTTGAAAAGGAAAAGGGGAACAGAGCGGAAGAGGAAGTATGGATGAGAGGAGACATTCTAGCCCTCCATTCTCCTCTCCTCCACACTTTCCTCTCCTCCAAGTTGGTCCAGAGACTCACAGTTTCAGAAACACTATTCTATACAATTTGTGTGTCTTCATTTCTAAGCTAAGCACACAATCATTTCACTAACACATACGTGCCGAGACAGAAAATACCTGGTGTATAGCTCAACACTGTTCTTACTTTGGAACGCCTGTCTTTTTAGATGAGGGCACGAGAATAAATGGAGACAGGAATGCACAGGAACAGATTGTGTACTTCAAACCAGCACACACCAGGATCTGGTCAGTGCTGACCCAGGTGTCCAGGCAGATGTATCCCTGTCACACACCTTTATGCGTGACTGGATGGAACTGTTGCGTTGTATCTCTCGGATCCGATAATGCCCCAGACTCTCCAACTGGTCTGGCCGATAAAACACCCCAGACGCCCACTTTAAGGCGGCTCCTCTTGCTAACTTTTCGGCTTTCTCCACTTCTGGCCATTCTCCATCTAAGACAAAAACAGCATCACCAAGCAGCGTGCCTTTAGCTCAGCAAACAGGAAAAGCTCTTCCAACCCAGCTGCTTCCCTGGGATGCAGGAAGGAAACAGGATGTGACGGCTTACTAACCTAGGAGAGATGGGGAGGGATGCTGCTAGCATTTTGCTGGAGGGGAAGACTTGAGCCTGAGGACACAATGCTCTGGGATGGCAGCGCATGACTGCACTGCGCTGACCATGGACACTCACTGCACAGGCAAGGGAGAGTTTGGGGAGTCTAGAAGATGGGCTTTTGTGAGACCCATTTGCTAGTGATGGAGACAGTCCTGGTTCTCACAACCATTGGAAGGGATGGTGAACCTGCATCTGAATGGCACTCAGTGGCAAGGCTAATACAATTAACATAAGCATGGGAAGGGACACAGAAGAAGGAACATGCATTTCCGGAGGGGATTTTATCCCATATTAGAGTTCTGAGAAAGGAGTAACAGCACACTATACGTTATTAATGCTCCCATTTGAAACATAAATGGAAGTGAGCTAGTGGGGAGCTACTTTTTATCTGTTTCGATGTTCTTTATGTATGATGATAAGAAAGGTGTCCTCTGAGCAGGGGTGATGCTAGGAGTTGTCCAATTTGGGCACAGGCCAAGGTTCCATGCCCATCAGAGGGTTCCCCTGGCTGGGCTGACCCCCGAATTCCTAATGTAGTGACCACTGAGTGATGTAGTGATGTAGCCATCACAGGGTGGATGCCCAGTGCACTGCTAGCCGATGCTAGCGCGGACTCTGAGGATGTGCAAAGGGTTTTTCCATCAAGTAAGCCCAGAGGTCCAGCAATGATAAGAGGAAGTTACTTGTCTGAGGTGGGGGCTTGCAATCCTTGGCATCCCCTCTCTCTCAGCTTATGATGGCATGGTTTTAAGCTGCACATGGGGGCTCTCGCAACTGAATGCCCCTCTGCAATCCTATACACACTGACCTGGGACTGGGAGTAAAATTCCATTGACCTCAATGGCATTTACTTTGCAGAAGACGTGCAAAGGCTCGTGCTGCAGATTTGACACCCCCAAGTCCTCTTGCAGCCAGAGCTGAGGAGGCATGTTAACGGTGCCCTGTGTGGTTACATGCACCAGTCCCAGGAGAGGATTTTTGCTAGGGGCAGGCCTGTCTCCATGAAACTGACCAGCCACTGCTCAGCAGAATGACACAGCCAGTGCTTCCCATGTGCTTCCTCTAGGAGGCGCTGATGAGAAACCCCTGGAGGTATTACGATGACTCTAGGAACATAAATTTATTAACAAGGCCTCACCGTAAACGGCCCATGTTGTTTGCATTCAAATCCAAATGCTCCCGTCCCTTGCCTATGACTAAAACACAAGGTGGAGCGGGAGGCAACAGAATAGCCCTCTCCCATCGGCTCCTGACCTTGGAAGGCAGAATTTAGGTCCAGGCAGATCTCTCCAGAACCGAAGTGCTTTGGTCAATTTCATACAGTCGGCAGCTTGAGCCAACTGCCACGCCAGAACTACACACATGCAGAATTTGGCCATGGGCTTTTTCTTCTTCTTCTCAGCCATTGATCCTTCTCAAATACTGCTGTACTCAAATCCAGGCCTTGCACTGCAGTTTGTCCATTTCCCAAAATTACGGCGCTGACTGCTACACCCGAGTCCTTCTCTGTGATCTCCCTCCGTTTCCCCACAAAGAGAGATACACCGTCTTCAGGAAACTCTACAAAGTCTCCTGAAAAGTCTGCCCCACAAAGTGCAGGAGGAACGGATACCTTTCTTTTGCACGATAATGCTCAGCGAAGAAGGTGTCTGGTGGGGAATGGGGTGCCCTCTTTTCCTGGGGCAGAAGACAGAGCTCCACCCATTTGGGACAAGATACATGCTTCCCCCCAATGCCCACCCACCTACCTACCTACCCAGGAAGGATTGCCCACTTCTCGCGCCCCATTAGATCCTATGGGATCTTGAAGCGGCACCCTTACCTTTCGGGTTGCTGGAGTTCTGATCCTCTGCAGACATGCCCATCGCTCCAGCTGCTGCGTGCTGTGTAAGTGGAGAGCGCAGGGCTGGGCTGATCAGAGGAAGCCAAGCCAGCAATTGCAGTTTCCGCCAGTGATACCACTCACAGCTCCTCAGGGGCTTGTTCTGTTACACTGCAGATATACTCAGGATGTAGGAAAAGGAGGGCGGGGAAAACAGCAAATGCACTGACCAATGTGCATTCCTTGGGAATGTCGAGTTTGCAGCATGCAGTCATTCTGAATGCCGGTGGGTTGCATTCACACCATGCATGCATGCATGCATGCTGCCTGCAGAAATGGTTGCCAGACTCCATGCAGGGCATGCGTAGGCCTTCTGCTGCCCATGCTGCAGGATCTTCTTGGATAGAAGAGAAGAGAGTAGAGGCCTAGAGAGGCAGCCTAGTCCACTTATTCTCCCATTCTGTTCTCAAATCCAGGGAGGAGGCAGATGGAGGTGGGTGTTGTCATCCCCCTGCAAACCTGCCACCTGATGCAAGCACACCAGTCTGCCTCATGGATGGGCCGGCCCTGAACCGAGTAGTTCACATAAGCTCAAAAACTCACTTTCCTATTTTGGCTCTAAGGAAAAAAAATGGTATGTGTCCCAATAGCCAAATTAGGACTGGTGGAATAGTAACCTAATGAAAGTGAAGCATTCCATTTAATCAGCATGCCCCCACCTGCAAGGAATGCCCAAGAGGAATGGGAGCGCCACGCACACTGTTCAGGTAGATTTCACCTGGCCACCAATGCACAATTTGGCTGCCAAATTGTGGGCGTGCATCAGTGTCACCAAATGGCATAGTCCCTGCCGGGCAGGTGACTCTCAGCTTGTAGAAATCCAGTTCCCATCCTTCATTGCAACACAAGATAGTCTTGTTGTGAAGTGGTACCAAATTGCAAATGCGGAGAAGTGTTTATGGGACAGCTGCACACCAGAGAGTGTGTGTGGGTCCTTTGCTGTCGGGTCAGATGGCCAGCTGCAGTCTTTGAATCAGCAGGAAGCCGTTTGGATGGAGGAACAATGATAGCTGTCACACATTGCAGGTGCAAAGCAGAAGAGACAGGAAAAGCAAAGGTGGCCATTAGCTGCTCAAGTCTTAACTCAGAACCGGGGTTTAATCCTAACCAAGCCTTGCTATTGATGACGGACTGTCTGAGACGTGCTCTCCTGTCCATGGTGCTTCATGGGGTAGTCAGGCTGCTGCAGCTGAAAAGAAGCAGCAGAAAAAAACCCCAAAGAGGAGAGATGAAACATTTTAATTTGGACAAAAATGCGGGGAAACCTAATGAACTGTACGGTGAGGGTTGCCAGTTACAACTGAAGCTATTCCTGGAGTGTTTGTTTTTCCTCTTCAACAGAATGCAGCCTTGGATATTGTTCCTGCTAAAATCAGTCGAAGCTGATGCTCAACTTCCAAAGACTTCAGAGCAAACCCGGAGAAGTTTCCGGCCTCCAGGGTAGCTTTAGAGCAGCCATTTTCAACCACTGTGCTGTGGCACATTGGTGTGCCACAAACGGTCCTCAGGTGTGCCGTGGGAATTTAGGAGAGAGTCATTTATTAGCAGGGCCATTGGAGGATGTGAGACCCTCGCTGGCAGCACAGTGTGCCTTGTCAATTCTAAAAAAAAAAAAAACCTGATGGTGTGCCTTGACCATTTGAGTGCCTGAGATGGAAAAGATTGAAAACCACTGCTTTTCTAGTGTCGCGTTCCACGCTGGGCCAGCAGGGGTCGCTGCCGGCTCCGACTCCTTCCCGCAGACGGGGCGGAGCTGAGCGGAGGAGGGCGCCCCGCCCCTTCCCCCAAGATGGAGCTCCTTGGTCCCGCCCTCCTTCCCTCCTCCCGTCGTGCCCCGCGGCGGCCGGAAGCGGCCAGGGAGGTCAGCGCGCGGGGCCGCACCGGGGAGCTGAGATCTGCACCGGCGGCTGCGGAGCGGAGCGGATGGCGGAGTCCGGGCCGCAGCCACCGGGGGGCGCCCCGAGCCGCCACGAGAAGAGCCTGGGGCTGCTCACCACCAAGTTCGTGTCGCTGCTGCAGGAGGCCAAGGACGGCGTGCTCGACCTCAAGCTGGTGAGGGGGGGCGGCCGGGGCCGGGCCGTTGGAGACCCCTCCGGTGCCCCGCAGGCAGAGGCGGGGGAGGTGGTAGAGGCAGGAGCGGGATGGAAGCCCAGGCGGCGGAGTGGTACAGGCAGCGCCTCGCGCTCAGAGCACAGTTAGAGTAGGGGCATAATAGGAAACGAAGTGGTAGAGGCAGGATCTGGATAGAAGCCCTGGTAGCAGAGTGGTACAGGCAGGACTGGGCTCTTGGGGCAAGGTTGGAGTAGAAGCATAGAAAAAAGTGGGAAAGGCAGGATCGGGATAGAAGCCCAGGCGGTAGAGGCAGGACTGGGCTCTCAGGACAAGACTGGAGTAGAAGCATAGGAAATGAAGTGGTAGAGGCAGGACCAGAAGCATGGGAAGCGAAGTGGTTGAGAGAGGACTGGCTCCCAGATCTGAATTGGGACAAACACATAGGAAGATGCTGAATTGAGATAGAAGCATGGGAAGCAAAGTGGTAGAGGCAGGACGGATCTAGGGCCAGGACTTGGATAGCAGCATAGGAAATGAAGTGGTAGAGGCACTATCAGACTCTCAGGGCAGACCTGTAGGAAACAAAGCAGTAGAAGCAGGGCCAGGCTCTCCAGGCAGGCGTGGGGTCAGGGAAGACGACATGGTTGTACCAGGATAAAATTCATACTGCCAAATTAGGAGTAGGGGATGGTACTGGCGGGAGAACACACAGCAGCACCAGGTTCAAGTTCATAGTGCAAGAGAACATTCTCCAGTCAGGATCAGAAGCATAAGATCAGGGAATATGAAGTGCTTGTTGCAGGATCAGGAAGCGGAATAATGTTCAGTTGCTACACCTGACTAGTTTGTCTTTTTGATTTTGATATTCATTACTTAATTGTTATCGTTGTTGTTTTGCTGTACACCGCTCTGGGTCCTGTGGAGGGAAGCTGGTATAAACACATCCAAGAATAGATAGAGGATGATAGTGGCAGGATCAGGGCCTCAGAGCAGGCTCATGATGTATGGAGGGGTACTGAGAGGATCAGGTGCTGTTGCATAGCAATCCTGACTACCACGTTGGCTTCCACAAGAAAAAAATCTCTCTCTCTCTCTCTCTCTTTTGGAGGTGTCTGGCTTCTGCCCCATCACAAGGGTCATATTATCACTGTTAAAGGTCCTGGCTGGTGGTTCCCCACCCAACCCCCACAACCATGAAGCCTTCAGCTGGGAAATGTGCCTGTTAAGGCAAAGGACCCGCAAAACGAGGCAGTGTCTTGATTTGCATGATGGATGTGCCCAAGTGCACGCATGGTTCTCTACGGGGTGCAGCACAGATCCAGTGGGCTGCCTCTCCTCCATAACTGTTCGCAGGTGTGGCAGATTTATAGCCTCAGTGCCAAACGCTGACAATTGCAGGAGGTTCTCCTTACCGCAACAGCCGCTTCTGTGTTAGATGGGGACTGCAGGTGCTCTTTAGCCCTGCCTGGAGAGCTTAACCTTAACTGAAATCTTGCTTGGTTCCGCTGCAGTGCAGGAAGACACCCCCCCTCGCCACCGCCCTCCTCCTGCAAGTAAACTGTTAGCAGCAGGGCATGGTTTACCCAGGCTCAAGCATGGGAAATCTAGAGCAGAAGAGTGGGCAGGAAGAAGCTTCTGTTGCTGGGAACCACAGGCTGCTTTCAGCAAAGCTTTGTGACGTGTTCCTGGATCCACGTGCGACTTGGAGTGGCCTGGGCCAGTTAGCCCCTTTTGCTGCTGGAAGGGAACCGTGATGGAAAGTCTGGGTTGAAAATTCCTCCTGGGATCTTCTTGGAAGAGGACTCTGTGACCTGAGAATTTCAGCAAGGCCATTCACATTTTGGGGGGTAGACTTGTTCACACTGTTGCTTTCAAAAATACCACAAAAAGACCCATGATACCTTTGGGAATAGTGGCTATCTCATGGTGTAAGCTTTCTAGGGGTCAGTTCATCAGATGTGCAAAGTGATAATCTGGTACTGTGTGCATACAGAGAACAAGGAAGTGTGTTTCTTTACAAAGCAAAGCCTCGGAGATCTAGCACTTCAGGAGAGACTAATGTGTGTGTCAACAGATTGCATGTGAACATGGACTCCAGCCTGATTTCCTGTCCAGAACACTGGTGGTGACCCCTCTTGACGAGGCAACCGCTGGTGAAGAAGAGCCAGTTGTATCAAAAAACTCCCCAAGAGGGAGAATTGTTGGTGATCATTACTACATAAATCACAGAGCTGATTCACTGCTACAGTAACGGGAGATAAAACATTCTCCCTGAATTAACTGACCAAAGGATTGAGGCCAGAACAGTGGCTTCTTCTTAATATCTACATGGGGGCACCCAGACCTGTGGATAAAGAGACCGAATGCAAGCAGTGTATTAGAGGTGGGGGAAGCATTCTTACCTGAAACTAAATACATGATTTAAGTCCAGTGATGACTTTAAATCAGCAGTGATGGGTGATAACAGATCCTTTCTTTGGCTTTCCCCCAGCATTTGCTAGCCAGAGGTGCACAGTTCTTGACAATGGAGGAACCTGTGCTCCACTCCACTCCATGGCTAATAAACATTGTTATAGGGCTCTGCATATATCTGAGCTGATCATTTGTGCTTTGTTCTAGGCCTGTGAGCGGCTTAGATCTGTTTGTACAAAGTTGTACTTCGTATTTCTCTAAAACCTGCCTCTTGTCAGTTTCAGTTTATGTAGTCCTGATCTTGAGAGAGGGGTGAATCATTTTTTCCCCTTAGCGCTCTCCGTAACACTAATAATTGAACAGCCTCTATCCCGTTGGTGTCACATGTCTGATGCTCTTGGGAGGCCCCTGTAGCACTCTGAAGCCTTTGTGGATTAATGAGGTCCATCCTGTGTGCAACTTGGCCTGGATGCCCCTGGGCCAAAAGATGGATAATCTGCCTTCAGACTGAAAGATGACTGCTTTGCATGCAGGCCGTACCAGAGATAGGAGAGAAAGTGCAGGCAGCTTGGGGATGATATGTCTTGGGAGCTGTTGGGGAGCAACATAGGCTGTGGTCCATTTCCAAGATGAAGGACCAGTGATGCTGGCCATAGGACAGCAATTTTCAACCTTTTTCCTCTGATGGCACACTAAGGCGCTAAAAGTATCAAGACACATCATTTTTCTGACAATTGACAAGGCACACTGTGCTGCCAGTGTGTGTGTGTGTGTGTTTTGTGCTCACCTCCCCCAATGGCTCCAATTAATAAATGACTCTCCCGCAGCAGACCCGCAGACCATTTGTGGCACACCAGTGTGCCCTGGCACAGTGGTTGAAAATCATTTGCCGTAGGACAAGCTTTATTGTGCTGTGTAGACAAATGCTTGAGGGATGTGGTGGCGCAGCGAGTTAATCCGCTGTTGCTGGGCTTTCGACCACAAGGTTGGGAGTTCAAGACTGCGCAAAGGAGTGAGCTCCCGTTGCTTGTCCCAGCTCCTGCCAACCTAGCAGTTCAAAAGCACCTAAATGCAAGTAGATAAATAGGGACTACTTTGGTGGGAAGGTAACGGCGTTCCTAGAGTCATGCTGGCCACATGAGCACGGAAGCTTGTCCTCGGACAAAAACGCCGGCTCTACAGGCTTTGAAATGGAGATGAGCACCGCCCCCTACAGTCGGTCACGACTAGACCATTCGGTCGTGGGGAAACCTTTACCTTTGGACAAGTGCTTATAGACATGCCTGCATCTGGGTACCTTTGGAAGATCTGTAGTAGCAGGTCCTTGGTGGTCTCCCTTGGACGCCTGCAAATTTTCCGCCCTGTTACCTAACAGATGCCATTGCTGCTTAGATAACAGTGTCAATTATCATTTGGTCCTTATGGTTCAAAGTGCTGCACATGGCTACTGTAAGCAGTCCGTATGGACCTTCTGATGTATTAGCTGGGTAGCCACCTTTCATGTCACAGACCACCTTCATGGGGATGGGCTAATGCTATTATTGATACATGCATCAGTATGCACTGAGTTTTACCACAGATAAGAGGACAAGTTCCTGCCCCAAGGCAATCTAGACATAGACACAAGAAAAGGGGAGCAGAATAGGAGGTGGGGGTAAATGGGCATAATATGGGATTATTGATATATAGGTAAATGATTCCTTATCCAGACATCCGAAATCCAGACTATTCCGAAATCCAGACATCTTTGTCCAGTACTTTTTATTTAACTTAACTTTCTATAGAAAGAAGGTCTTGTGTTCATTCCCATATACAGGCTGTAAGTACTGTTCTCTGCACTGTGGTATGTGCCTATACAGACATGGTTGAAAAATGTCAAAGACGCTCGCAGGCACCTCTGCTGGGTAACAGTGAAAAGAGCAAGAGGAAGCATTTCTCATTATATTTATGCAGTTATTCCAAAATCCAGACACCTTCCCATCCCACGCAGTCCAGAGAAGGGATAATCAGCCTGTAATTACGGAAATAGGGCGAAGATACTAGAACGTTGTGCCCAAAACGTCATGGGCAGGGTAGGCAGCATCGAGAGATTCTGATGGAAGAAAGAGAGGAAGCCTTGTGCAGGTGATCTGGGAGGGCATTCTAGGCATACAGGGCAGCAAAGGAGGAGGAAATTGTTGGAGGGCAAAGGCTTTACTGGAAGAGTAAAGGTGACAGGCAGGCGTGTGATGAGACATGAGGCTAGTGAGGTAAGGGGGGCTGTGCTGGTTTTGCTTTATCAAAAATGGAGAATGCAAAGCCATGCTTTGCTTTCCCTCTTATAGTGTGCAAAAAGGTTTCTGTTTTGGGCATAAACCATGGCTTGCCTCTAAACAGATTTGACGGTTTGTTTCTCCATTCTCCAGCCCAAAGAGGCTTTCAAAAACCCATCTTGTTCTTCTGTGTGATTGGCAAAGTCACACTAGGCTGGAGATGTAGCTTTGTGTTCTGCCCGTGTTCCGCGGTTCCGTGGGCTGCGGTTGTTCAGGCCATTGGGGGTTTTGTGCAAAGGAGCATTTGAAACAGAATGACGTTTTTGGTTGTTTTTTGTTGCCTTCCTCCACAGGCTGCGGATACCTTGGCGGTGCGGCAGAAGCGGCGTATCTACGACATCACAAATGTCCTGGAGGGGATTGGGCTGATCGAGAAGAAGTCCAAGAACAGCATTCAGTGGAAGTGAGTGACTGACGTTTGTTGCAACAGGAGGAGGAGCTGCCAGCAGGCTCTGTTCTTACAAATGGTCGAGTTGCCATCGCACATGTAGCTTCCTTGGCTGCTATCAGCAGCTACCTATGGGAGGGGCTGCAACCAGCGGTGGGATCTGGGAATAAGGAAGTGGAACGCTGGGCAGGACTTATGCGTGATTGGCAGCCTGTCTGTTCCGTTCTGTGGCTGCCCTGGCCTCGGGGGGGCTGCCCCCGGTTGGCGCGCCCCACCGCTGCTCGCCCAGTCACCTGGCGAGCAGCCCCCCCCCCAAGGCCAGGGCAGCCGCGGAACGGGACGGACGGGCAGCCAATCACGCGTAAGTCCCTCCCGGGTCATTCCATGTCAATTCAACCACAAAAATGGGGTTTGTACACCCATGAACTCCGATTTTGATGAAACTTGGTGTATTCAACAAACATATGGTATCAAATAATCCCCTAATGTTTTTTATCTCTAACTTCAATACTTTTTTATTTACAGCCATTCAAATTTTTTTCAAATTCACACTTTTGCATGTATTCGAGAACCATTAAAAGAGCTGTACTTGGTTACAAAAAAAATCCTATCGGGCTGCCAAATCTTTTAATTATTTTCAAAATTTACTCACTTACCAACAAAAGTATGACAAACACAGAAAAAAATACTAGAGAGCTGAAAATATTTATTGTGGCCCCCTAAAAAATTGTTAATCTTTATGTTTGTTAGGAAAAAACATGATTTTCTAAAAATGCAATATCAGGGTGAGGGACAGGTAAAATCTTGACACTTTTTTTTTTTTAAATGAGCCTAAATATATGTTCTAACTTATTCTGGAATAAAATTAGTGGTTTTTTAAATTCCTTCTGAAGAAAAAAAAAAAAAGAAAGAGAAATCGGCCATTGCTATAAAAGAAAATGGAAACCATCAAAATTTTATTTTTACATATAACTATAGTATAATTTTGGAATGTAATTTAATAATTAAACATCTATTTAAATTAAATATCCAATTTCCTTAGTAATTTATTTTATAAATATTTTTTTTTCTTATTTATATAGGTTAAAATGGCATACTCTTGATAGCCATATTTTTCTAAATTTCCATGTATTTGTTAAATAGGCTTTGTTAATGATTAATATTATTCTTCTTTGCATGCAATACAGTTTTAATGTTATTGTAAAATAATTTAACAATGATAAATTTAAACATTTTACTTACATCTGAATATAAACATAGAGTAGGATATTACAGAAGATATCAGATATACATTCACTACTTACATAAATCAGCTCTTTTTTCGCTGCATTTGTTCCAATTGCACCATCTTTGTTCCCACAATTTCCATGCAGTTTTTTGAAAAGTGATATGTCCTTCCACTAGTAGTATGGGGTGGATCAACTATTGCAAGTACATGAGGAATTGGCACTGAGCAAGTATCTTCATGTCTTGGCCAGTAGAAAGAAGGTGATGGTCCATTGGGATGTAAAAATTTTACTATAGCATCCCCATGATCTTTTTCTACAGAAGACACCATACCAAAATACCACAAATGATCATATTTACATGCAATGTAACATGCAGGGTACAGTTCCTCTACTGATACTAATGAAGGAAAAGATTTTTTTAGGTTGAATGTGATAGAAGGTTCTTCATCTGAACTGATTCTTCTTGACTCAATGGCGCCCAAAGCATCAAGAGGTTTAAAGTTGTGGAAACTTCTGGTACCCGGAAGTCCAAGTACATCTTTAAAACGATTTTCGAGTGATTGACGAGTTACGTTTACTTGTTCTCTGCTTAAAAAATGAAATCTAATGTTTCTGATATTTGAACAGCAAAAGTCAAAAAATGCAGCTGGTGTTGTTATCTGTCCTTCTAGTGGAATATATGCAACCATTAAAAGGATTGCATCAGCTATCTGGTCTAGTTAACCCAAGCAGGAAACAACTTAAGGCAGTTTTCCATGATAAAATATTGAGAATTCATTTTATATATCAGAATATACTGAATTAAACCATTTTAAACAATGTTTTCATTATTTAGTTAAGCACATTCATTTGTTCAACAACAAAAAAACATTTTGTTTATTTTATTTTGTTAAATTTATTTGAATTTTCTTAATTTGATAGGAACTACTCTTAATTAAAACTCTAATTTTGTAATTACCAAAACACTAATGTGTTGTAAAGACCCCTATATAATATTTGATAATTAATTGGATTATACCTAAATAATTGATCTATATGTACCTTTAAAATTATATTTTATCATTCACAAAACCTAGTGATAAAAAAATACAAAGCATGTTTAGTGTTTTGTGGATGAAGTTTTTATTTCCTGATTCACCAAAAAATTATAATAAAGTACCACGTAGGTAATTAAACAACACATTTCAGTAATGTTTTTAGCTCAGTTACATTATAAAATAACTTTCTTAAATTAGCAGAAATACGGTATTAAAATTATATTTATGATGGTTTCCATTTTCTTTTATAGCAATGGCCGATTTCTCTTTCTTTTTTTTTTTTTCTTCAGAAGGAATTTAAAAAACCACTAATTTTATTCCAGAATAAGTTAGAACATATATTTAGGCTCATTTAAAAAAAAAAAAGTGTCAAGATTTTACCTGTCCCTCACCCTGATATTGCATTTTTAGAAAATCATGTTTTTTCCTAACAAACATAAAGATTAACAATTTTTTAGGGGGCCACAATAAATATTTTCAGCTCTCTAGTATTTTTTTCTGTGTTTGTCATACTTTTGTTGGTAAGTGAATAAATTTTGAAAATAATTAAAAGATTTGGCAGCCCGATAGGATTTTTTTTGTAACCAAGTACAGCTCTTTTAATGGTTCTCGAATACATGCAAAAGTGTGAATTTGAAAAAAATTTGAATGGCTGTAAATAAAAAAGTATTGAAGTTAGAGATAAAAAAAATTAGGGGATTATTTGATACCATATGTTTGTTGAATACACCAAGTTTAATCAAAATCGGAGTTCATGGGTGTACCAGTGTGGTTGAATTGACATGGAATGACCCTCCCAGCATTCCCATCACTGGCTGCAACTCAGTCCTGAAGCCCCTGTTTTGCACGCAGGAGGCCCCGGGTTCAAACCCTGGCATCTCCAGGTAGAGCAGAAGAAAATTCCTGCCTGAAACCTTGAAGAGCTGCTGCCAGTCAGTGTCAACAGTGGTTTGTTTCATGGCCTGAAACTCATCCTGTTATCCTCAGGATAATAATATCCTGTTGTCAATATCCTGTTGTCGGTTTTGGTGACCTTTGGGACTGAGAAAGCGATATGTAAAATTTCAAATAGATAAAAGGTTCAACTAAGAGGGAGGATGCTGAGATCTTGGGAGGGAGGTGTGGTGTGGGGGGCCTGAAAAAGGGTCAGAGGTTAGCTGTCGGCACCACTGGATGGTTCTGTGGAGTGACAGCATGTCTGACAGGCTGGCAGCCTCTTGGTGACGTCTGTCCCGTTCATCGTTCCGGTTGCCTCTCCGTCCCTCCAGGGGCGTCGGTCCCGGCTGCAACACCCGCGAGATTGCCCACAAGCTCATTGAGCTGAAGGCTGAGATCGAGGATCTGGAGCAGCGGGAGAGGGAGCTGGAGCAGCAGAAGATGTGGGTGCAGCAGAGCATCAAAAACGTGACAGACGACGTCCAAAACAGCCGATATCCTTTGCATGCCCCATTGTCCTCTTTTCCCTCCCTGCACCCCCATTTGGAATCTCTGATGTTCTTTCAGTGTCGGGGGATTATAGGGGGACGGCGACCAATCCCTTACCCACACAGTCAGTCTGCACCAGAGTCCAATAGCAAAGGACTCACTTGTACGTTTGTCCCCTGGCCTCTTTTTATATCCTTGCCACTGAATGATCTCGGTGTTTCCAAGCGCAGCCGGATTTTCCCTTAACTTCAGGAACGTTGGCCTATGTGACCGATGAGGACCTCTGCAAATGCTTCCCAGGTGAGGACGCAGTGCTGTTTTTCCGTGACAGTAACTGTTTCCAAGAGGAGTGCATGGAAGGATGAGCCTGGGGTGGCCTCTGCGAAATACTTAGAAAAGGCTCTTCCTTTGTTCCTCTCCCCACCCCGACATCACATGCACTGAAAGTCCCTTAGTGTGCATGAGGGCCATTCTTTCTGTGTAGAGAAGCTGCAGAACATCCCAGAAGTTTTTGTGATCCTCGAAGGGCAGTAGGCATGCCGGAGTTCAGTCTGTGTTCTTTTGGGGTAATCCTTCCAAGTCTCAAGACTTAGCGTGCTGTAGATCTTGTTGTCTCCTGGGCTTCCTGAGGCACCTGGTGGACCACTGTGAGATACAGGAAGCTGGACTAGATGGGCCCTTGGCCTGATACATGCAGGGCTCTTCTTATGTTCTTATAGATCTGGCTGCCTTAGCAGCCTTATTGGCAGCTAAAAGGCAGCTAAAATTGGCAGCTTATTGCCTTATTGGCAGCTAAAAGGATGAGGGCATACATGTTGGGCATACATGCAGGGGAAATTTCCCCCAGAGATTGGCTGGCTATAAGAAAATTCCTGCTGGATCAAGCCAAAGGCACCCCTAGTCCAGCATCTTGTGGCCAACTGGGTACCTCTGCGAAGTCAACATGTCATTTTCCTGTTGTTTCCCAGTAACTGACCTTTGGAGAAATACTGCCTTGGAAGAGGAAGTAGCGTGGCATACACTAAGAAAAGCAGCTCTGCAACTCCCTCCCTCAAGAAATGCAGCAGATGCAGGAGGCAAAATCTCAGCTTGATTCAAGCAATTTGCTCTTATTCTTACCAAAAAAAAAATCCAAACATAAGGAATTATCATCCGCAGCAATAGAAATGACTTTCATCTAGGTCAGTCTAGTAAACGCTTGGTTTGGTCTCTTGTTTCAGGTGATACACTGTTAGCCATCCGAGCGCCATCGGGTACCCAGTTAGAGGTTCCTGTTCCAGAGGTAGGTGGCACATATATTCAAAAAGCCAATGTAAAAAGTCAATGTCAGTCCGGCAGAGGATACGCTTTGAAGTCAGCCGGGGGTAGAGCGTGTTTCAGGAGTCTGATCTGCAAATCTCAGCTGCAAAGTGGGATTGAGCTGTACGTCCTGGGTGGGACTGGCAGTTGACTTGGACACTTGGGGAAGCAACAGCATGCTAGCAGGGATGTCTGCCTTTGTAGCACTGTCCCTCTTTCCCCAGGGCTTGAATGGGCAGAAGAAATACCAGATCCACCTGAAAAGTACAAGCGGTCCCATTGATGTCCTACTTGTCAATAAGGATGCCTGGAGCTCTCCTCCAGTGGTTCTCCCCGTCCCTCCCCCCGAAGACCTCATTCAGTGCCAGCCAGTCACCCCCTCCAAGCCACACAGGCCACCGGTTTCCCATTCCCAAGAGGCGTCTGTTCCCAGCAGCACCCACCCTTCTGCGCCGGTGCCCAACAGCACCCAGGACCGGAGTCTCACTGCACAGAAAACAGTCGGCGCTGCAGGTGAGCCGGAGGGAGCCTTGCCTGGATTTGCTCGTCAGCTGGAGAATGTAATGTTTGCCACAGGAGGTGGTGATGGCATCCGGTCTGGATGCCTTTAAGAGGGGATTGGACGGATTTCTGGAGGAAAGGTCCATCGTGGGCTATAGGCAATGATGGATTGTGCAACCTCCTTACAAAGGTGGAGGGCTACTGGTACCGGGCGCAAGGGAGTGGCAACAGGATGCAAGCATCTTGTTGTCTCATGCCTCCCTGGGGCACCTGGTGGGCTGCTGTGAGATACAGGAAGCTGGACTAGATGGGCCTTTGGCCTGATTCAGTAGGGTTCTTCTTATGGTCTTATGTTCTTAATGTCCTTGGGCCTTGTAGGAGCACCCGTAGTAGCAGCAATCCGGCGTCCCAGCCCAGCATACTAACCACTATCCCATGCTGGCTCTCTGCACTTCATGGTCCCCTGTGGCAAGACTTCCCTTCTGGCGATGAGGCAGCAGATCGTGGCAAGAGCTGGCTGCTTTTCCCCCCCACCCAGTCCACTAGCCAAGAGGTCGAGCATCTGGGCTTAGTAACCTCTGTAGGTTTTATTTGCAAGGTTGAGAAAAGAGGACTGCAGGTGATGTTCAGTCGTAATGTAGATCTGTAGGGATGCCAGGCACTGCCCTGTGGCTTGGCCAGACGGGTGCTGTCCTGTGGCTGAAGAAAATGTGGGATCCGTAAAACACCGGCAGACGGTTGCATCTCTCTCCTTTGCAGAAAGCAGCATCGCAACAGCAGAGTCAAAAAGCAGTGGGGAGCTGGACTCGCTCGTCCCCTCCACGGCGCCTGCCAGCCCGCCTTCTGGGCTAGACACCCAGCCGCTCCAGTCGTCTGCATTGCTGGACAGCAGTTCCGTCCTTCCCAGCCCCTCTACGTCCTTTGAGCCCATCAAGCCAGACCCCACAGAAAGTGAGTGTGGCAGGGGTGTGGTGTGGGCATGGCAGGGCTTCCAGGGTTCCAGATCCAGCATCATGTCACGCCAGGTACCTCTTTCAGGCAGCGAGTGCTCTGTATCGGATTCTGTAGAAGGGTCTGGGGCTACTGTGGCGGAGCCTTGTCCCCAGCAGAGGATCTCTCCAAGTTTCATTTGTCTCCAGCACAAGCAGCAAGCTCCTATGTGTGATTTGGCCAGAGCTGGCTCATCCATGAGGCCAGCTGAGGCAGATGCCTCAGTCAGTGGATTGATGGATGGTGCCCACCTCCATCCACCTGTTTGCCAACACTGCTGCTGGATTGGGGGGGGGGAAGGAGAGGGGGATGGAATGAAAGTGTGGAGTGTCTCCACCATTCTCCCAAACTACTTCTTCCTGCTCCACCAGCTCTTCCTTTTCAATACTAGAAGGAGCCGAGCCGAGTGCATCCCCAGCTGAGGGTGGGAAGCCTCTGGCACTCGGTGGAACCTGGAGGTAATGGGGATCATCGGATGAATGGTGGGACATGTGTTTTAATCCGCCTGTGCCTATTTTGGAACCCCACGGAAGGCAGCAGCATCCCTTATCGCAGCAATTCCCGTTCTTACCCTGGTCGCAGCAGAAGGATGAGGCTGCTGCCAGCACTCCCACATGCAATCTTGGCTTGGCCAAGATGCCGGTGCCCAGAAGAACTGGGAAGAGGAGACTCCTGGGGACACCCCATGAGTTTGCCATGCCACCCTGGGGTGGCGCAGTGTGCCATTTGGGAACCACTATCGTACTAGGATTGTAATTTGAAGGAGGGGAAGGCTGGCGGAAGAAGTGTAAACAAACTGAGAGCGCAGTCCTAAACTGGAGTTAGGCCGGCATAAGCTAAGCCAGCAAAGTTTGGCCAGCACAAGGGCCACCATAAAGTGTGTTTGGACTGCTCTTGGAGTCAGGAAGGATAGCTCATGTCTGTGTGCTGGCCTCTCTGACTCCGAGAGTGGTCCATATTTTACAGTGGCCTTTGGGCAGGAGGTTGTAGTCGAGAGGGCTAAAGTCCCCGTTTGCCTGAAGATAACATCCGAAGGTCGCCAGTTCGGGATCACTGGAAGTCTCCGTGAGCGGCAGACCTTGTAAACTGCGACTGATTAGAGCTGAGCTACAGCTGCCTGTGAGAGGGGAGTGTGCTGTGCCAGCCGCTTCTTGGTGGGAGCAGAAGCTGCGTATCAGCCAGCAGGAAGGCAAATTGTGTGGCCAGAAAGAAGACTACACCATGAAAGTACCATCTGTATGTTGTATGTTCTTGAAAGATAGAACTTTCTTGTAATTTGTAAAAACCTTGTGTTTATGAATAAAGCCTGCCTATGTAAACCGCCTTGAGTTAAAGTCAGAGGAGTAATCTAATGACCTAAGAAAGGCGGTATATAAATGCGAGTATTATTATTATTATTATTTGTGCTGACCAGACTTTGCTGGTTTAGCTTATGCTGGCCTAACTCAGTTTAGGATTGCGCCCTGAGCCTGACGATTGGTCAATAGTGACTGGCAGCTCCTGGGCACTGAACCTGACTGACAGCTCTGCCACTGAACTGTAGATCCTCCTTCCTTGCCCTCCTAACCCTTGGCATAACACATAGCAGTGCTGAACTGTTTGTCTCTTCTGTTTTTCAGTACTGGAACTTCCCAAAGAACTTTCGGAGATGTTTGATCCAACAAAAGGTGGGTTGCCAGAGTCCTTCTGGCCGAACCATGTTTGCTCTTCCTGTGCCAAGCAAAGGGCCTTGTATCTGCTTGATCTCTGTGGAGGAAAAATGTCCCAGATGTAGGCACCTCAGAGAACTCTGCTTTCCAAACAGAGGCCATTACTGTATGGCTGCTGGCCCTGAGTTTGGCAGCAGTGGCCTCTGCTGGAGACTTGCAGAATAGCAGCCAGAGCATACATACTGCCATACTGAGTCAGACCCTTGGCCTACCTGACTCAGCATTGTTGGCACTGACTGGCAGCAGCTCTGCAGAGTTACTGTTATTTTATTATTTATTTAATTTATAACCCGCCTTTCTGCCCCAGGGGCACCCAAGGCGGCTTACAACAATAAAACACAATAGAATCACAATATACAATTAAAAACAATAATTAAAAACATTAAAATAGTTAAAATTTGAAAACAACAAGCCCCGTGGATCCTAAAATATAAAGAGTCTAAAACACCAGCCAGCCTGTCAATAATTAAAAGCTCGTTGAAATAAAAAGGTCTTCAGGCCCGCCGAAATTTACCAAAGAGGGAGCAGTTCTGGTATCCCCGGGGGCCGCCCCTGGTAGCACCAAGGGCCGCCCCTGTTATCCCCTGGGTCCTCCCTGGTATTATTTATTTATTTATTTATTTGACTTATAACCCGCCTTTCTGCCCCAGGGGCACCCAAGGCGGCTTAAAACAATAAAATCACAGTATACGATTAAAAACAATAATTAAAACCAACATTAAAATAGTTAAAATTTAAAAACAACAAGCCCCGTGGATCCTAAAATATAGAGTCTAAAAAACCAGCCAGCCTGTCAACAATTAGAAGCTTGTTGGAATTAAAAGTCTTCAGGCCCTGCCGAAATTTTACTGAAGAGGGAGCAGTTCAGGTATCCCCGGGGGCCGCCCCTGGTATCCTGGCATCCCGTCCTGGTATCCCGGGGGCTGCCCCCCCAGTAGTACCGAGGGCCGCCCTGGTATCCCCGCCCTGAGTTCCAGGCACGGTCTTTCCCGTGGATCAAACTTGGGGCTTTTTGCATGCAGAATGCATGCTGTAACACAGCCCCATCCCTGACAGGGGTGCCTGTGCCTACATCTGAAACTAGTAGCTGTCTACCTCTGGTTCTTGTGGCTTATTTTGCCACTTGTGTTTGCTGTGCTTCTTGTTTGGGGTGCCTTTTTCTTTTTTTAAAAAAGCAGGCATCCTTGGGTTTGGGTTCCTGTTTCCATTTTGAGCTTTAATCATTGGGACCTGGGACCATTCTCGCTGAATGTGGGCAAGCCTCTTGAGAGGTGATGGGTCAACACATGGCAGCACAACAAGGTGGTGGTATGTGGCAGGGAAGGGACTGCATCAGTTCAAAGTGCAGGTGGCGTGTATCTTTTTTTTTTAATGTTCCACCTTGTAAAACACAACTGAAATCTCCAGAACATCAGAAAGAGAGACTCAAGTCTAGCCAGTCACCTGCTGTGCTCGTTTTCTGCTTGGAGGGTGTGTCTTTTTGCATGCAGCGGAGCATGTTTTAAAAATGCAAGCACCCCAAGCACCCACCCCTGGAGTTTGAATTGGTTCAGTCCACTCGGCCAAGTTATTCCGCTCTATGCATAGACAAGGTTAGTGTTGAGGTGGGGGGCGGGGAAGGAAGCAGTTGGGTGGGCCGGCCCTGACCCGAGTCACCTCGTGCTTTTGAGTACTCCTTGCCTAGGAAGTGCTGAGCAGTGGGCACATTATCCTGCATACCCATGGATTTGAGTATATGTGGATGCTGAGCCCATGGCTGAAGGCTTCAGAATCCTCTCGGACGTGAACAGAAGTGCCTTCTGGTCATTTCTGGAAGGCCTTCGGAGGGGGTCGGAAGGGCACACGTGAACGGTGAAGTGCTGAGCACAGGCCCCGTGTAAATAACTACTGCGCCACGCTGGGTCCCCCGTGGATTTCATTATCCACGGAATTCGATATCCGTGGAGTTCCTGGAACGGATGCTCCATGGGTACCAAAGGCACACTGTATCCTCGAGGGTTGAGACCTCTTAATGTGCCCAGGCATAGGTGGAAAGGAAAAGTGGCACATGGGGCAGCGTGAGGACGAAGAAGCCTGCATCCAGTCGGAGAAGCCACACGCAGCGTGTGTAATGCAAGTCTCTTTCTCCACACAGAGTGCATGAATTCCGAGCTTCTTGAGGAGCTGATGTCTTCCGAAGGTAATTGTGGGGAGGCTGAGATGGGTTTGGTTTGGGGGTTTGGTTTTGTTTTTTGCACGTCCAGGTTCTGGAGGGCTGGGAGAGTCGTGGCTGCAGCACGAGGCTGGAGCAAAGTGCCTTGCACACACAGAACGATAAAGCAGTCACTAGCGCAAGCCTATGCATATCCACTCAGAAGTAAGTCCCATTGTACCTAGTGGGGTTTACTCCCAGGAAAGTGTGCATAGGATTGCCGCCTGAGTCAGGCTAGTAATTCTCCTGGTGGAACTTGTAAGTCGCCTTGGGCATGTGCGCTGGCATAGGAAAAGCAGGGTATAAATCTTTTAAATAAGTGGATCGTGGCCTGAGCCTGCACCGATATGATATCACAGCTGTTGCTGTGAAAGGCAGGAAAAAAACGGGGAAGAGGATTGCTGTAATTAGTCTGTGCTACAGATTTAAACTAGTTCTGTACTGTTCGAACGATAGCTTGGTGCCAATTCTAAGGATTTTCTGTTTGAGGTCCCCGGTGCTTCTCTCCCTCCCAGTACATTTCAGTTATTCCCTGGAGAGAGACAGTGACTGTTCCTGCAGTATGTCTGCAGCACAGAGTGCCCTGAAAAAGACAAAGAGAAGTGAAGATGCTACAAAATGAAAACTGGGTCCTGTGTGGCAGATTGGGGTTCACGGTGGAGTCTGAGTCGTCAGTGCTGAAGACTTGTTAGTTTGCCATAGTCTAAAATGTCAGCACATGTTACTGGAGAGAGAAAAAGGCCAAGTTGCTGGTCCCTATGGTTCTCAGCCTTAGAACTCCCTCCAGAGTCGATGTTTTAGCCCCGTACAAATTTACGCAGATTGAATTGACCAACTGAAGGCAGTTCATCGAATGAGCCTGAATTGGATGACCGCAGTTGTGTTTATTTTGAAACATACATGCCCTTGCTTTGGCTCCCACCCAAAGTGGCCTTGGTTTATAAAAAGTAGCAAAAGCGGAAGTGTAATCAGGTGTGAGCAATTGATTAAAACGGAAGCATGGCCACACCCAGCAGTCGAAGGCAGACCCCTATTTTACAGAATCCCAGTCCTAATTTCAGTCCTGGTTGGGTGGTATGTCAGCAAACCAAAGGCAGTCAAAGCAATCGTGAAAGATCAGCCAGTCCCAATTTCATAAGAATAGAAGTGGAGCCCTGCTGGGTCAGGCCAAAGGCCCATCCAGTCCAGCTTCCTGTATCTCAGATGCTTCAGGGAGCACACAAGACAAGATACCTGCATCCTGTTGCCACTCACTTGCATCTGGCGCTCAGAGCAGGCTACCTCGAAGCCCCAAAGGCTGGCTGTAGCTGTCTTGTCTAGCAGTCATCGCCTTCTAGGGCTGTCCTTGCGCCATCCTCCGTGCCGCCTCCTGACCCAGCTCTCTCCCCTGCAGTGTTTGCTCCTCTGCTTCGCCTCTCCCCTCCTCCCGGAGACCACGACTACATCTACAACCTGGATGAGAGCGAAGGGGTGTGCGACCTTTTTGACGTGCCTATCCTCAACCTCTGACTCCCGGCATGGTGCCTGGACGGACTTTGGGACGCTGGTGGTTCTTAACTTTTTAAAAAAGGAACTTGTCTTTGAAAACCTCTATTTTTGGATTCCTTTTCTGCTCCTGCTTGACTGACACCCTGATCTGCCGCGGTCTGGACTTGAGGCCAACAGGGATGGACTTCCAGGCCGGCAGCCGCCTCCTCCTCCTCCGCTTCCCCCCACCTTGCACGGGCAGAATTTCTGATTTACCTCGCTCCATTGTCGCTGTCCTGCCACTGGATCCTGGGCCCCCTTCCCAGGGGCCTGCCGCCAACTCTTCTGGAACAGCAAAAGAGCTTCCTCAGGTCCACGTGCCTGCCTTGGCTTTCCTGCACTCTTCGGGACACTTTGCTTCTTCTGTGTCAGGGCCGCAGAGGGCTGAACCACAGCTGGGTGTTTGGGGGGAAAGCAGGCGTCGGCTCGGCCAGCACCCAGTCAGCTTCAGTCTTGGAATGGGAGGGTGGGGTCTGGGAGCGACACAGCTCTCCCCCTGTCTGCATTGGTTCAGTTCTGTCATGCCGAAAAGGCGCTTAGAAACGGCATGTTTGCACCAGTCCTTGCCGTCCCCTGGAGGCAACATGACGCCTGTGGGCCCGCGAGCCAAAAGAAGGCCAATTCCTCCCCTTGCACCACATAAGTGTAAAAAAAAAAAAAAAGGTAATAAAAGAGGTGCCAGTTTTGCACAGTCACTTTCCTCCAAGGAGATGAAACCAGAGAAACGGACTGTTTCGAACAGCAGCCGCGTTGTCTCCGCAAGGGCAGCCTGATGGGGCTCTCTAACCTGGCGCACTGCTCTGTAGTTGGAGCTCACGGCAAGTTTGTATGCTGGAATGCAGCCGAGTTGGGGTGCTTGCTGTGGGTGCTCTTGGTGCGCTGGGGTTTGAGGTTGCAGAAACGGCTGTTTTCTCTTGCCAGGCAATGAGGCTGAAATGCAGTCTGTGCATCTCTGCTTGTCTCCAGAGCTGTCTTCTCTCCACCTCCTATCATCCAGTGTTGATTTCCCCCCTCTCCTGGTCCTCGATCCGAAGCCGGGGCAAGGAAATCCTCCCAGCATGCCCCTTTTTGCACTTCTTCAAATCTCTCTCTTGGCAGCCAAATTTATCATTTGCCCTACACTTTGCATTTTGAGTCTTTATAAGACGCCGTCGCCATGCTTTGTAGCCTCTGGCCATAAACCTCACATGTTTCTTGGCCTCAGATGCACGGCTCCACCTACAAGATCTGTGGGAGCTTCATCTGAAGGTGTTCTGATCCTGACTCAGAAAGGAAAGGCTTGGGTGCAAATCGACTTTCAGTGGGACTTAATGACAAAGAAGTTTGCTTAGGATTGCAGTTGGTTTCAGGTGTTCACTGCCGGACTACGGGCCTACCTAGCTTTTTCTTGCATTCTCAGGAGATGGGATATGACAGGACCATGGAGTAGTTTTAACCTACTCCCCTGTGGATCCAGTCTGGATCTCCCCACCACCTCCTTGACTCCAATTGGAGTTTCTTCCCCAGGGTCATTAGAGCACACAACTGAATGATCTGGATCTGGTCACCTCCTCCCTCTTGCATGCCTTTTACAGAGGGGGAAAAAAAGCATGTCAGAATCAACGTGACAAAGGCAGATCTACTCTGATCCCAAACGACCCACACTGGCAGTGGATGTTTGTACTGGATCATGCTGGCCAGGAAAAACTAGCTGGCACATACTCTGTTTTACTTGGCTATAGAGTGGCTATAGGGTTTAGTCTTTAGTGACTTCTGGGCAGAACATGAGACCCCAAATCCTCTCTGCCCCTCCAGATGCTTCCAACCAGCGGCGTCATGCAGCCGGAACGCTGGGAGGGACGAACAGGTGAGCGGCAGCCCGCCCGTTGCGTCACGCTCCGTTTC